>CAJPEV010001257.1:0-61760 GCA_905338385.1 Darwinula stevensoni | reverse complement strand
GCAGTACCCAATTAAACCAAGTACGTCGAAGCACCGCTCCCAGCACCTCACCCTCCCCCCTCCCCTCCCCCCCTCCTTCCCGTCGTCAGGCAGCGTCCGCTATAAATAGAGGGAGCGGCTATCGGCGTCAGACGCCCCGGGCAGCCGGACGATGCGGGTCTACCTCCTCTCGTCTCTCCTGGTCCTCTGCTCGGTGAGTTCCTTTCTCGACCATGCCGACTCCCACAGTTTCAATATCGATATATCTATGTTCTTTCGTGCTAGATCACTCGGACTCATTCGAACGAAACAGGGAACTACAAGGAAGAGGTGAGTCTGACGACGGCAATGATTTCATCCACGTGAGCGTCCCCACCCCGAAAAAATTCCAAATTGTCATCACCAGGGTAAATGAGATGAATTCCAAATTGACATCACCAGGGTAAATGAGATAAAGTCGGTGCACATTTCGCCTCATAAACTCGGCACGAGTTTCACCATTAACTTGCGGGTAATAACAGTCTTTAAAGCTCAACAACTTTCGACGCTGGGTCAGCGCATAGCGTGAACAACTGCTGCTTATGCCACTTGAGGCACTGGAACGAAGCCCTCTTTGAAACGGAGTCCGTTTACTGCTTCGCTAGCCTTCCTTACGATCGTTACGCTAAATTATTATTTAAAATTAATGATTCACATTATTTCAATTTCTAATGGTTCCATACAAAAATCCCAAAAAGGCACAGCACCATGCTAAAAATAAGTACATGCACAAAATATCACGTAGGTTAAGCACTTCATTGACCGTTTTACTTACCCTACTTACCTTGACTTACCTCGGCCAGGGGCGACGAACGCGCTGAATTGGATTCAATCGTTTAAAGGTTGGGAACGGTTCAAATAAAATCGGAAAAATGAGAAGTAGAATGATTCGGCAGTTATTTTCGCATTTTTAACTGGCAATGTCTTCGAAGCCTCGATCTTAGTCAGTTCGGAAAAAAAAAATCCGATGGCATCTCCTTCCCTATGCACGGTCATTAATCTCACCTGTTTTTTTAATTGGCAATTAAAGCTTGCACAGTGAGTGATCCCCCGTCCAACGAAGCCGTTATCCGCCCCGAATAAGTGTGATGCCTGCATCTAAAATGGAATCCCATTTTCCTGAAGCAAATAGGACTTCATTCTATTTGCCACCATTCAATCTTGGCTGTAGACTTTGAGTTCGAGGATTTTTGTGAGTAAGCGAGGACTCCTTTGAGTCCAACTTTTATTCAAATTTTCTTTAAGATTTCATCAGCGATATTGAACCGTCGAGAATTTGAAACGAGGCTTTTGTCTATATAATGAATGTGATGCTTCCGACAAGGTTTTCCACGTTTTAAACGGAGAATCAGCGCAAGTTCAGGTGGATCCGTAAGGGTCCAGGTGGATCTGCATCCACCTGGATTCCCCTGGATTTCAAAATCCAACCGACAAAATACAATTTTTTGGAATCAATAACATGCGAGGGCAATGCCCTTTAGAAGGGGATTGCCCTCGTTTACAATCGATTACAATGAAAGTAACTTTTTCAGAAATTTGGAAAATTGGAAAATTTGGAAATTTGGAAAATTTTTCTTTGGGAAATCCTTTGTCATCACGGCCTTCTAGTTAAATCTCCCCTTCCATTGGTCGGTTCGGAGGGAAAACAGCAGATAAGACTCATTGCAGACATGATAAAGCAGGAGCAGAGACATTATCTTGTGTTTTTTTTTTATTATTTATTATGATTTTACCAGTTCCATTTGCCAAATTATTCATATCAATAAGTTGTCATGTGAGTCAACAGAAACGTTAATGAATAAAAAACGAAATAGTAGCCCGATCCCTTCGTTATTCCCATCATTATGCAGAATGGCTCCATACCCCAGTGATGCTACGAAAAAGCTACGAAATACTAAAATGCGACTACTCTCGAAGTCATTTATGGTTCTGTCGCGGACTGATTTCGAAAATCGGATTCGGCTTCAAGTGTTTCAGCGAAATCTTTGGTGGAATCTTCCAGATCTGTTGCGATATCACCCAGAAGGTCATCCGTGAGGTCATCCGTGAGGTCACCCGTGCGATCTACCTTGAGATCTTCCGTGAACTCCTCCGCGAGATCTACCGTAAGATCTTTCTGTTGCCTTGGGCAGGGTTCAAGGACTCGAAGAAAGCAGGTCAATGGCGCAAGTCCCACTTTCGGATGCCGTTTTTAAGCTTACTTTAGAGGTTTGAGCCAGGTTGAAGCCCTTCTATGACAACTCTGTTGACGGCATTAGGATTGAGATGTCCGTTGTGCCATTTGAGAAGCCCGTCGTGCCATTTGAGATGTCCTCAGGCAGGGGAATTTATTGGTGAAAGGGATGGGACGCCGAATGGAGGGAAATAAGGGAAATAAGGGGGACGAACATGAGTGCCTGGAGGGTGAATTATTGGTAACTGAGGGAGAAAATATGAGAAACAGGGGAATATGGATAATTAGAGAGAAATATAGATTACAGGGGGAAAATATAGGGCGCCGGAGGACAAAAAGAGAAAATTATGAGGTATAAAAAGGGGGACCGAAGGGCAAAAAATCTGCTGATTGTGGTGCGAAAAGGAGGCCCCATCACCCTGAGGTTAATTCAAAGATGCTTCAATCTCTTTCTGCAAAGAAAGCTTAAGATCAGTAAATTCACTCTGCGGACTTAGCGATAAGCGCCTGCCGTTTTTACGCTCGAGCGAGCGTGCTAACCCTTTGCTTGGCATCGCTCCAGTGAGATCTCGCGAATAACGAAGACGTCACCCCAGACCTTCACTCTGATCTTCAACTGGGAGACAGGGAGGAAGCACGAAGGGAGGAAGCATCCAGAAGGATCCACACGGGCAGCAGCACGGAAAGATGACGGGGATCTGCCTCGCCTCGTCCCCGTTGCCTGTGGGTGCCGAGTCGCATGGATTTCACGTCGACTTTCTTTTAAATCATGCAAAGTAAATTACTCTCCTCTCTCTTTTTAAACCCGCTTTCAAAGTCATTAATTTGCAATCATGCCGTTTCAACATAGCAGGCCGACGTGGCCAGAGAGCCTCACGTTCCACCTGCGATGTGTAACCTCAATATAGTTTCAACGAAACTTATCATAATATCCCATATCATTATCATTTCGATGCACAGGCCGCTCCACGTGAATTTTCCCCCGGAACGATAAAGAACAGTTGCTCAACGGGAAATTCGAGACAACGGGCGACAACGAGTTAGAGACTCTCACGGCCGACGGCACCGGCTCCGATCCCTATTGATTCGCGGTGAGTCATTTCCGAAAATGAAAGGACGAACTTTTCATACTTCGACGTGAAATCATTTCGATCGATTGAAATGGCGACTATTTTCATAATGACCGGCGATTGAAGTGACAATTGTCACCGTGACAAACAATATAAGTGATAATTGTCATAATGAAATGATTATTATCCCGGTGACAACGAATTGAAATTATGATAATCGTCATGACAAATGTCATGATATCACGGGTCATTTCAGACCGAACCCAGCGAGGCGGGCTCCCGATCGACGTGGGCGCGTCGCACCTAATAAACATTCAACTCAACTCATCGCAGCTCATCGCAACTCATCGCCACTCAACCGGTTGCCTGTTCGTCGTCGCAGATCGAAGAACCGAGTCGCGATCTCAAATGCATCCAATCTCGATTGCAACGCCATCAACCGAAATAAATGATCTGCCTTTCTTTGCATACAGAATAAAAAAAATTGCCGGTTTGGGCAGAGTCATCGTGACCGGCAATTACGGCCCCCCTTGGGGTGGACACGTCTCGATCTTTTCTCAAGCAGCAGCTGTCGGGCACGACACAGAAAGGAGAATTTCCAAAGACGAATCTCAAAGCAAGAAGCGCCAAGTTTGCGCCAAGAGCCCGAGTATCATCTGGTAATTAGCAGAGTAATTGGTAATTAGATCATAATGTTTTGATATCCTGCGAATCACCGCAAGTTCAATTTTGTTTTAAGCGGTAAGCTTAATAATAAGGCTTAATGCGTCTTCTGGAGCCGTTGTTCAAGAAGAAGAGGGGAAAGGATCTAATATATATGCTGAAAATTTTTCTGCAGACTGCACTGTTCAAGCTGAAAGTCGGGAAAATTAATATATTTAGAATGGAGGAAGAGACACACACGAATATGCATTTCATAGAACGCATGTACAATGCACAGTTTGTCGTATCAAATTTGCATGGTGTATCAAATTTGCATGGTGTATCGACGATGTGCAAAAAAATCAACTAAAGGATTTAAATAAAAAGCGGCGAGAGAAGCATCGACAGAATTTGCTTTCACCGAAAGTGAAGGCCTGCTTTCAAGGACGAAGGCCTGCTTTCAATGGTAATGGCCTGCTTTCAAGGGCGAAGGCCTGCTTTCAATGGTAATGGCCTGCTTTCAAGGGCGAAGGCCTGAAATACCTACATTAACGGGGCGTCTCCAACCCTTTTCATGGTTTGACATTGGCGCCCCGGGGCAATTCCCTCGGAGAGAATGGCAGGAATTGGTAACGAAGCTCTATTTATCACTTTTTATCTGCGCGGAAGCTCTAGCGATCGAAGGAATTTCGATTCATTTTTCATCCGAGTCGGTTCGGTCGATCCACTTTCGTTTTCAGCTGTGATGACCCGTGAATCATCTCGATCGCGTTTCCGCCGGTCGAAGCTGAGGCAACGAGTCGGCCGGACGAGTGTCGGCCGGACGAGAGTCGGCCGGACAGCGCGTTGCATGCGCAAGTGATTAATTGCCCCGAACGGGAAAGGGAAAGGGGGAAACCGAAAGCGGCTGCGTGAAAGTGCCGAAAAGTACTCACGACCCCTAGGTCTCCCCTCTGATCTTCGAGTCGAGACAAAAATTGCCAACGAAGAATTGCAAATAGCATCATTAAGCTCCAGGACTCGGAACGTCTTCGATGCATCGGTACCACAACAGACAGTAAAACTAGAAACTCATTACCATTACCATCGCCATCACCGTCACCATCACCATCACCATCACCATCACCACAACCATTACCATTACGATAGAAAGCCGAATCCGTGAAAATCGAAACCTCGAAAATCGAAACCTCGAAAATTTAAACCTCGAAATACCGAAACCTCGAAATACCGAAACCTCGAAATACCGAAACCTCGAAATATCGAAACCTCGAAATATCGAAACCTCGAAATATCGAAACCTCGAAAATCGAAACCTAGAAATATGGAAACCTCGAAAATCGAAACCTCGAAAATGGAAACCTCGAAATACCGAAATCATGATGGCCGTTATTGCAGATAGCTCGTACGAGCATGCAATCTCGACTTCATGCAGAGACTGCTCTGCGAAGGACTGCTTGCCATGTGGATCCATGCAGAAATGGAATTCGGCGAAAGAAACTCTTGACCTCGGCTTTCCTCAGTACTACTTTCCAGTAGCAGTTTTTTGAACCCTCATAAACCAATCAGCTCATTCCTGTTTCTACTAGGACAGCTTCCCGCTCTCGAGACGCATCGTGACGGAATTCCTTTCACTTAGCGTGTCCGGGAAATCACGGGTCAGGTGACAGGTGACCATAACATTAATAATTTATTAATCTGGTACAAGAGAACTAGGTAGGAAAGGTAGAAGAAATAGTCCCGAGAGGCCCCGCTCTTGGGTGAAAAGGGTAAGTGACAGGAGACCGTTCTTTGGGTAAGTCAATAATTTCCTGGATCGCCCTTCTCGCGCGGAGCTTCCTGGATCTCCAAATTGGGTGGAGGCATCAGTCTGTGGACGGGTGAAGGAAATTTCCCTCTTGAAAATTCCGTTACGGTCGCTGGGGCAACCGAGAAACCGCTTCATTGGTTTCAATGGGAGGCAACGTAAAATAAATATTATTTAAAATTTTAAAATATACTTTTGTTTATTTTTGTGGACATCCACAGACCTTGTTCGTGGACTCCGGTTTTTTGTCGACAGTTAGCAGTTTTGCTCATCATCATTGATCTCCCGTTGAGAAATAAATAAAAATACAAATTAAGGGATTCATGGGTGCGAGAAACTAAGCGAAAACGGCCAAGCTCACTCATGCTGATGGGTATGCGTAATTTATATGGTGGCTGACAGGCATGTGCAAAATATGGAGCATTTGAGGAAATAAATATTGGGCGTGAAGTTTGTATAAATATTGGCAAAAACGCAAAACTGTTCACAAATTGGCGCCGGTTCACAAACTGGTGCCTCTACCCTACTTCCTGATACAATGTGGACGATCGCTGTCCAAATGAGAGCATGAGGGAGACTTTATACAGAGAAAAGGAGATTTAAAAAGAGGTCATCACGTTGACCTCACGCCTGCGGCGACCGGAAGAGTCAGCGCTTCCCTTGGCTAAGCCATAACAATATTATAAGCCCTGTGTCTCGCTTCCCCCCCCCCCCCATATTAAAAAGAAGGAAATATGAAATGCAGAGAATGGTTAAAAAATGATAGCTTGCCACTCAAATGAGATTTTTTTCATGAAATTTTCCCACGTGTCCTATATGCAAAAAAATTGGCGTGGCTCTATCAAATATGAAATAAGTAGAAAGTGGAACAGCGCGAATTAATCCTTTCCGAAAGGAGAGTTCCCTTTGCAAATTCAAAATCGCCTCGCAATTTCGACACTTCCAAAATTCGTCTGGATTTCGCACTTCCCTGTTTACGCCAATCTTCGCAATGGTGGAAGTCCTTCAATATGTGCAAACATTTTGGCAACGTTGAGGAAATACTTTGTTTCTCTTCCCTGCAGCTATTAATTTAAGTGTTAAGAATATAAAAATCGTGCTCGGTCCAAATGTGCAAAAAAAAGCATGCTAAAGTTCCTCGAGAGACATTTTCGAATAAAATTCGCCCGTTCTGCAATGCGATCAATGAATATTTTCGTAATTTCGCAGGAAGCACGCCATTCGATTTTGCGATTCGGAAGATTGATTTTGCAGCGAAAATGGCAAAATGTAGTGGGGGGAAATTAGTTTTCGGTTCCAAATTTCGCGGGGAGTCGCTTCATCACTTTTCCCTATTCTTTTCAGCTGCATTCTCTGTCGGAAGACACTCAATAGAAGAAAGATAAAATAAAACCAGGCGATTTTTTTTTTCATTTTCGCATTTTAAAATTCCAAGAGGCTTTTAAAATTCCAATAGACTTTTAAAATTCCAAGAGACTTTTAAATTTCCAAGAGAATTTTGAAATTCCAAGAGACTTCCGATGCAACCGCTGGGTTGTCTCAGTCCCTGACTCATTTAGCACCGATTATTCTGTTCAATTTACAGCATTTACATAGAAACACTCAAATGAACCAATTAGCTAGTCAATCTCCAAATTCCGGTTTTCAC
This sequence comes from Darwinula stevensoni, assembly GCA_905338385.1. Lineage (NCBI taxonomy): Eukaryota > Metazoa > Arthropoda > Ostracoda > Podocopida > Darwinulidae > Darwinula > Darwinula stevensoni. Next base: position 54,402 of record CAJPEV010001257.1, on the reverse strand, counting down.
CACAGTCTCAACCGTAATTAGGAAAATAATGAGCTAGCCTGGGAAAATGACTGGCGAATTTCGCCAGAAATATTTATAAAAAAATGGTTTCCTTCCAAGGAGAGCGAAACCGTTAAGAGCGGTTTACCGCGGCCATAAACCTCGCGGTTATCGGCGATTCATTTCTGATCCTTTCGGCCCGCGCGATGGCGTTCCCGCAAAATGACCTATGACCGCGTGAGATAGCTCCTCGATCTGCTAAAAATCGATCAACTCGGTTCCTCGCAACTTCGGGGACGGCCGCATGGAGGCTCTGCCGTCGGTCTTCCTGTTTTTTTTTTAAAGGTTTTTATCGTGATTTCATTAAATATTTGCCAAGTGGGTAAGATTTGCTATCTCCCCTTCCAGAGTTTCCGTACCAGAGCAAATTAATTTAATGTTTCAGCACAAAACAACCTAATGCTTCATTAATTTATCTAAATAAATTTTTAAAATTTAATTATTGGCAAAAAAAGGGAAATCATAATGAATTGCCCGAGGGAATTCAACTGCGAAATGAAATTCCGTTTGAAATTCGCAGATTCTTTGGAAAAGCTGATACGAAACTCACTTTCCACTCCAGATCCGATTGAAAGTGGGTTTATCTCTTCTTTGTCCTTGCTAGCTCCGATTCTCATGACTGATGTTTTGGAATGATCGGTTTTAAATCCCATAAAATTAAATATCGCGAATGTTTCGGGCCGAAGTCGCTGTTATTGGAAGCAACTCCGTTGATATTTCGTGTCGATCATCGCGACCTGGATTTCTGTGAGGAATTCTAATTGAAGGGAATCGGAAGCTTTTTCCAAGTTTATTGCTCCCGCGAGGCCTTCTATCTAGTATTCTCCCTTCGTGAGGCCTTCAATCTCCTATTCTCCCTTCGTGAGGCCTTCGATTTCGTCTGAATCGCACTGATGCGTAGCACCCATGAAATTAGGAATTTTTTTATCGTTAAAGCTTCAAGGAACCAGCTGAAAGCGAATCAGCGAAACAGACCCATTCATAGGAGATGTTGAACAAAATGGGCCTTCGATTTGCACGGAGTTGCCAGCTCTTCGTGAGGCCAATGGCCAATAGCCAATGACCAATGGCCAACTGAGCCAAGTAAAGAGTGGCAAGCGTGAATGCAAAATTTATTCTCGGTTGGAAATTTGTCTTTGAAGGGCGAAATTACTTTCCAAGGTCATTCTCTGCTTCAAGGTCATTCTCTACTTCAAGGTCATGTCGAGGGGGAATTACGAGAAATAGAAGTGAAAGCGAAGATTTGGAGGGGGAGGGACCCCTGACCAAGTTCGAAAGGAGACTAAATATTGTGAGGGCAAAGAATAACAGGCGATCGCGAAAAAGAAAGGAAGAGGAAAGAGCCGAGAAAGATAAACATGACACGGCTGGAGGCCTTCGAAAGTCGGGTGCTCCCGGGCCATCCACCGCGAGCGGCCGTCGAAATAGAGGCCTGCGTGGGTCGGTTTTTCGGAACCCGACCCGATAGGCACGATTCGAGCTTAGATTGTCAAATTAGATTGTCGAGATTGTGAAACGAACCTCACTGACCTGATCTGACCTGAGAAAAAAAAACGTAGCCACGTTCTCGGCTCTCTCGTTGTCAGACTGTCAGTCGCAGTCCTCATTAATTTAGATTACTACGCAGAAAAAGAAAATTGCCTACCTTCTCTGGTGGCCTTCAATTGCCTTCAATAATTATTTTCGCAGACTGCATGCATGTGACTTCAGTCCAGGTGCAGATTGTCTGCAGTATCATTCGAGTAAGGAAAAAAAAGGAAACCTTATTAAAGATATACTGTTGCAACCTCCTTTGACTTGATCCATTCAGGCCCCGGGTGACTCCCAGGAGCATTGCATTTTCCCCGCATATTTTGTAGGGCTATTGTAGGTAGTCCTAGCAGAACTTGTGAGTCCCTGTGACCTTGTAGGATCTCCTGTTATTGGGGTCAGTCACGTTTCATTGTGAAAGGATAAATGAATAAAACATATTTTTAGATCATTTGTATTTTTCAAATTCGGGTCTTAAAATGTTTACTGTGACTTGAGGGCACTTGAGAACTTCTGCTCGCGGGTCGGGTCGGATCGGGAAAAGTGTGTCCGTGTAGGACTCTACTTCAGAGACTGGATTCCCCTCTCCCTTTTCTCGTCGAACCTTTGGAGCGGGATATATGTTCCACGCTCAATGATCCAGGTTTTTTTCTGAGTGCATGCTTTCTTCGACGCTGAACTTGACCGTGATTCCCGGCTCCCCGCCCTCAAGGCTCCTCAGGCGACCGAAAAAAGCCTCGATAGAGAGAGAGAAAGCGAGAAGAAACGGACGCAGGCGAGGTCTCCCTCCCAGCGCGACCGCGCATGGCTCGTCTCTCTCGCTTCAATCTCTTTGGATGTTCTCCATCCTCCGCTCCGACACTGGAGGATGACCGAGCGACGCGGAGCAGCTCGGGGCTTCGTAGCAGCTCTTCCGTGACTTCCTCCTCCGATCCTTTCGCCCGATCGCTGATTTTCTGCCGATTGGGCCATGTTTAAAAATATGTATTTAAAATATTTATATCTAAAAATATTTGAGAAAAAACTCAGTTCTATTCATATTCGACTGCTATTGGTGGCTTGTCGTACAGCTTCATAGAATACATTGGTGTTTCAGAATTAATTAATATATATAACTAAATATAAATATTTACTTGCCTTTTAGTTAAGATTTTACACAGCTCGGCTGAGTTGGCTCGAGAATTGTAGATCATGACAGCTTGACCCCAATTCCCCGAACGACCTTCACTTGACCTTGAAACGAGCTCGCTCCTCCATTATCGTTCCTTTGTGGATCGAAACCACGTCGGGCTTCTCCTTTCCTGTAAAACCGAAAGTACGAGCACCTGCGGAGAAAGGGAGAGTACGGGGAAACCCGTCCCGTGACAGGAGTCTCGTGACGGGGGGGTCCGGCGACGGCGGTCCGGTGAGAGGGGGGGGTCCGGGGAGAAAGGGGTGAGCGACGGAAACCGAAAGGGCAGGCGCACGGATTCGCATTTAAGCGATATTCCGGAGATTTCGGGCAGCATCCGGAATCCCAGAGTTCACGTGCTTTCATTATAATTATCGTTGTTAACGTGTCGCACAAGAAAGATTTGGCGACTCGAGCTCGTGTTTCTCTCTTTCGGTACAATCGAGGTTTCCAATTCACGGATGACGTCGCGAGTTCATGGACGACGTCGCGAGTTCGCGGACGACGTCGCAATATTTGTGCTTTAAATAAAATACATGAGTTCAATTAAATGAATTTCAGCAGCGACGATATCTGCGAAATAACTCTTGGTTTTCTTATCCAATTACCATCGCGGTAGAGGTAATTCAAAATCATGAAAGGTAATTCATGGCAAAGGTAATTCTATTCAGATCGGTTGAGAATCTGAGGGGAGCCACGCGGTCGCATCTTGGCAGTGTTGCCAGATCCTTGCTTCCTTCGTCAAACAGATTGCCAAAAGATTAAATATTCCCGGATAATATTTCTATAGATGGAAAATAGTGTTTTAATTTTAAAGCACTATTTTCGATATTTTGATCGGATTGTCTGCTTGAATATCGGTTGCCACTATTAGGTTAAGTTCGACTGCACCGAAATTGCCTGTGATTTTCAGGATCATATTTGCGTGGCAATTGCAATGCAATATGGATTCCTGCTAATAGCTTTGAGAGGATGAGGAAAATTTTGCATTTAATTTCGCAAAGTGAAAAATTGCGGAACAACATCGTTTTGAATTTCTCTTGACCCATTCTAGCACGCAGATTGAATCGATGGCGGTGGGAAGCGGACGTATTTGCAATGTTTTGACAAATTTTAGCAGAATTTTGCACTTTTCGATTTTTCACATTTTTGAAAAATCTTTTCCTCGTTTTGCATTTTGCAATATTTTTCCTGCAGCTAGATTCACTACGTAGCGCGTGCCTCGTCGACTTTTTCCCTCGCCTCCGCTTCTCAGATAGCGCTTTTCAGATAGCGCTTCTCAGATAGCGATCACCTGCATGCAAAATATTTTTACGACCCTCGGGAAGGGACCAAGATTTATGCGCGCTCCGCTCAAGGTAAGAGGCGGAACGTAAAAAAATTTCTGGGTGCAGTTCCAAGACATTCCCAGGTCATTCCCAGGACATTCACAGTACATTCCCAGGTCATTCCCAGGACATTCAAAGTACATCCTCTGTACGTGCCCGACCTACCCACGTACTGACTTCACGGACCAGACCTTTTCCCTTCTATGCGGTCACGCGAAAAAGTGTTTTCACAGGTGCAATGTGACACTCACAGGTGCAATGAGCAATTCGCTGGTGCGCTGTTCCCCATATCCGCCTCACTTTGGCCAGAACTTATTTTCGCGGTTACGGAATCCTATCGAACCCCTACTTCCAAAAATAAAACTTGCGCAATAAAAACTAAGTAAATAGAAATAACATTTAAAATATCAATAACAAATATATATATATAAATATAGCGATAGCACCACTGACCGAACTCCCACATAAATCCCTCGTTAAAAACCAATTGGCAGAGCAGCAGAGCAGCGTCAGTGTGAACCACCAAGAGACAGACGCATGATGAAGCTCTCGCTCCTCTCGATGGCGCTCGTGACCGCCCTGGTTGTCCGGTGCACGGTCGGTCAGCGCTTCCCCGTTCCTCCTGACATCCCTGATCGCCAGGAGCCGGATGGAGGACCAAAGGTTTGCATCTATTTATTTATTCATCTATTTACATTTTCTATTCATATATTTATATTTATATAAATAGTGTTTTTATTTATTAGTTCGCATATTCAATCGCTGAAGGAATAGCAATGCTTTCTAAATTTTTATCATTAAATATCATTAAAAATAAAATCTGAATGCTGGAATTATTATTTGAAACTCAAGAAACAGTAACTTTCAATAGCTTACTATTTATGTGAATATTTTAATTAAAATTGAATATTAACAAATTTAATTCTTCTTTATCATGGAAATCAGAGCCGATCCGCAAGTGTGACGTTCCACCCCGAATCTCTCGATGTTCCTCGACCTCGCCCATCGCATCTGTTTCTGTTTCTCACGGGTCGCCCCTTTTCTGTTTCTTACAGCTCGAACCGTTCGAAGATCACGGAGGACCCCGGCTGATTCCTGCCGAATTGCAGCCGCAGCCGTGATGCATTTTTCGAATCCTCCAGATAATTCTTTTTTTTTTAAGGAAAATGTCATTATTATTCAATATTTTAATATTCATGGGGATAAAAATGGACTGTTAAATGATATGCGTATTTAGTTGTCATTTACATATTATTTCATTCATATCTATTTTTATTAATAATTTCTCATTCCTGTCGCATCAGCCCAGCTGAAAAGAAAAAAAAAAAACAAAAACTGGGAAAAGAAAGAAAAGAATAATGAGGATGTTGTTCTCCTCCTCCTCGGGTGGATGGCACGGATGCGCTTCCCTTGCCTTGCGCTTGACCCACTTCTCCGCGTCATCCGACTGAGACAGCTCCTTACGAGTAGAGGCCTCGTCGGGTCGGGAATCCCCGGCGGGTCCCGGGTTCCGCGTTGCGGGGCTGCGGTCCCCGCTTCGACGACGAGATTCTGCAGTTGGCTGCGCACGAGGGACGCGTCGCAGAATCGTGCAAATTTCTCGGATTTTCCTAAAATGGTTTTCAGAATTTGAAGATCGCCAATGTAATTCTAAATAGACTTTCATTATGCATGACCTCATTTTTAGTTCTACGCAGTATACGGTGCATGGAACGCATAATTACCCCGAGGATGCATTTCGTCCCTTTAAAAAATCCGTTTCAGAATGAGAGTATCAACAGCACCATTTCGGGGGTTGCGTATTTTTTGCAGAGAAGGTTTCTGCTGCCAAAAAGGGTTAGTTTCTCCAGAAGAGAAGTCGTGCATATTCACGAATGAAAGGGATACAAAGGGACCATTGTGATTCATTCTGAGGTTAATTTCCTAATTGCTCTCATCCCCCTCCCATCGCACACTCAGCCGCTTTCATTTCCTGCAAAGTATAAAAAAATTTTAAGCGAGAGAGCGAAGTCAGTCAAGATGCATGCAGACCTTTCCCCCCGAGGGACCATCGAGGCCAGGGGAGGGCTCTACGCGCAAGAGGGAAAGTGCGATCGGGAGAAAGTGAAGGTAAGGGGCCCTTCCCCCCCGCCTCCCTTCCTCTCAGCCTCCCTTGATTCTGCGACAGTGCGAGGGGAGAAAGGGATCTCGCAGGTGCCTCGTGACTCTTCCCCCGGTCGCACGTGCCGTCGGAGCTCAATCGGAGTGGATGTGGCGGCGCGTGTGTGACGCTCCTTTTTGGTGACGATCGCGGTACTTCTCGATTCGCTGTACTTCTCGATTTGCTGTACTTCTTATTGGCAGTACTTCGCAAATGCAGTACTTCGCGATTGCGCTTAAAATTCGCTTTTGTCAGTTTGCAGTCGAGAAACTACTTAAACTTAGTTCTACCATTATTTTCGTAGGAAGAATTGGTGCTTCGAAATTATTCTGCCTAAATTCGGAATATCCGATGTGTGCCGATTCCGAGGAAATGCCAGGCCGAAGTTCTTGTTAGGTTAACATCAGTGTTAATTTGAGTGTTCTCCGTAACGCAGCTCCACTTATAGAAGAAATCTGCCTGTTATTTTATTCTCGCAGCATGTTTTCCAGTCAGTCAAGTGTCTTTAAAGTTTGCCCGATTCTAGAGAGTGTTTTATTTTTAATTATTGCATGCACCAATATGTTAAGTTTACCTGAAAATTTTCCCGTCGGTGCTGGGACGGATTTGAAGAGAACATTGGGAATAATGCAGGAGAAGCGATCGTGCCAGCATTTGCGACGCGATCGTGCCAGCATTTGCGACGCGATCGTGCCAGCATTTGCGACGCGATCGTGCCTGCATTTGCGACGCTACACGCTCTCACTTCTGCTAATTGGCTTCACTTTCGTTGAAGGAATCCAATTTTTCTTCCTCGACTTCTCACGTTTCCAGTCCCATTATCATGCTAATAGTTTGTAATTTGGTTGTAATTTGCGAGCGAGAAAGATTTTTTAAATGCTAGAGGGCACACCTGTAAACGAGTTTCGGCCATACCCCCACGGCATGAACGGTAAACAGATAAACCATATGGTGGATAAACGCAATAAAGGGTAAACAATATACGGGTGAAACAGTATAAGCATTATTCGTATTGAGGTTAAACTGCATAAACGGTAATAATATGAGGTTAAACGAAGTAAAGGGCAGACATAATGAAAGGTAAGGAGTAGAAATACTAGGAGGAACGGGCGAAACGACACCAGACCCAGCAATGATCGCACGCACGGCGCCGCTCCAACCGTGACGGCCGGGCGTGGTGCGTGCACCCGATCCGCGATCCGTTCACGTCCATCTCCGTCTGATCCGCGCCTGATCCCAGCCTAATCCACGCCTAATCCACGCCTTGCCCCCACCCCGAATGATCAGCAGGTTGGAAAAAAAAAATTGGGGGAAGAGAAATGTCGCACCAGCTGTTGCTCCTGGCGCTCCTCGCCCTCGCGGCAGTCGCCCTGGCCGACACCCAGAAGCTCTTCGCGCCGGCGGCGGAGGAGCCGACCAAGGAGGAGCTGCTGAAGAAGGTCGTGACCAAGAAGCCCATCGATCCCTATGCCGACGTGAAGAAGGCGGAGATCCTCTCCCGGCGCAAGGAGATGCAAAGCTCAATCCTGCGTTAGTTTTTTTAATTTTTAATTTACAGCATAAGAAATTCCATCAAACTTAAGATTCAGTTTTTTTTTTAAGTTCTTTCCAGTTTTTAGTTATTATTTCCAGTTATTTGGAAGCCAAAGCAACTAAGACTAGACGAATCTATCATCGCGTGAACAATCGGGTCTGTGTCTCTTCGCTACATTTTGCTACATTTCTCAAAGTTTTTTTTTTTCATCATTCGCTGCAGCTCCGATGGATCTGAACAGCATTCTGGACGCGACCGGGGAATGGGGTCGGCTGCTGTACAACATCATTCCCTACGCGTCGGGGCGACAGGTCGGACTGCTGCCCGCGGCCGGCCTGGTCGTCCTCACCGTCATGGTCATCGGCCTCGTGGTAGGTCATCCGTCACCTTTATCGGCCGGATGTCGGCTGGATATCGGCCGGATGTCGGCTGGATATCGGCCTGACCGCCCACGGCCGACAGACTACATCCATTAAAGGATCTGAGAATCGGCTTAGAAAAACTTATTCAGAGGAAGTTTACCGCTTTCTAAGTTGCGTTATTGGTAAATGAGGCATTTCCGAACTTTTCGATTAATTGAATTTTAAGGAGAATTTTCTGTCGAATTTTCTCCACCTTGACCTTTCAGGGATAAATTAGGCGAAACTAAATACCGATAATCAACTATGATCGTTCAGCGAGGTAAAAACTCCGCAGTCAAAAATAATTTTATTCCCGCGACACAATTTCAGATATCGAAAATTCAGCAAGCATCGAAACGCCGAAGCTGATAGCCAGCATCACGCCTCGTAACATTTTTTTTTTCCAGGACAAATTCACTCGAGGCCATTAACGAGCGAACATTTTTGAGCGATCGTCGAGGATCGCTCGAGAAGGATCGCGAGGCGATCGCGAAATTCGTCACGGAACTCTTCCCGCGAAACTCGCGCTCGCGCCACGAACAACGTCCATGCTAAATTTCACCTCGCAACTTTTCATAGTTTCAGAGGAATGAAAGCATCCATTCATGCATGGCTTCATCCGTAAATCGGAAAGGATGAGGCTATGCAAATCGATAAGGACACTAAGGTTCCACGGTTCTAATAAGGTTTCCCCCCGCTAAATCATCTCATTTTCTCATTACATTACAATACTGACAAATATAATATTGACAAAAACAATACTGACAAATACAATACTGACAAATATAATATTGACAAAAACAATACTGACAAATACAATACTGACAAATACAATACTGACAAATATAATATTGACAAAAACAATACTGACAAATACAATACTGGCAAATACAATGCCGACAAATACAATACTGACAAATGTAATATTGTCATTACAAATTACAATAATTTTGCTTCAGATTTTTGGTGTGGCCGCCGTTGGGGCAGCGCTAGGAGTCGGGAACGTGGGGACCATTCTCGGCCGTGAGGCTCAAGCCCTCGCCGGCCTCATGCCCGAGGACCTCACTTCATTGGCCTCCAACATTCATATTGCCCTCAAGTGAGTGACGCATATAGCCCAATCTGCCATCAATTGAGCGACGCATATAGCCCAATATGCCCTCGATTGAGAGAAACGCAGTCTACTTTTGTTCTCCAACTTTCACTTAAGAAATTGCCACTTCTCGTCGCACGGCAATAAGAAGTGGCAATATTGGTCTCTATGGGGCACCGCGTGCAATTGTGCTTGTTGTCGTTGTGACCGCAGCAGGAGACTTGCAGGGAAGGTGTTAATTAGTGGTTAATTAGGAGCAAATTGGCGATAATTTTTCGTCCCGTTTTCCATGAGAATGTCTCGGTCTAGATCCCGGGGAGGAAAAGAGACTCAAAAACGAAAAGGCGCAGGAAGTAAAAATAAAATGCAAAATACCGGTACATATTTTAAAATATGTCCAATTATTTCATAAATAAATAAAAACAAAACGAGAACTCAATCCAAGCTCTGACAGCCGTGGGACCGACAAAAATTAAATATTGCTGCTGAATTCAGTGTTGACCAAGACAGTTTTTCAATAACGCAAATAATTTTAAGTTGAAAATACTCTAATGAATTTAGAAAGTTAAGACTTGATATTTAAAATAATTAATAATATCAGCATCGACGAGTGGACGGGCTTCGTTCCCTCTCCAAATTGCGAAAGGATGCATGAATAATTCATTTTTACCGCGACAACGGCACACAATGGCACCATTAAGGCCATTCAGTGCCATCAACCCCAGGCCAATTTCATCAGAGCAATCATCCCCAGGCCAATTTTATCATAGCAATCAATCGCACTCCCAATGAAAGACCGGAGAGAATCGCCCCGAAAGTAGGCAAGAACCAGAAAGAAAAACGGGGAAAGTGACCAGGGCCGACCCCGATTGACGGTCTGTCAATCGGGCGTCAATCGGGGTCAATCAGTATCGACCGCATGCAAACGAACCCCATTGACCAATCATCGCCTCCCAGCCCCCAGGCGATCGAGGACACGTTCGACGCGATGGGCGTGAAAGGCGAAGCGTGCCGGAAGAGGGCTCTATGCGACATCCAGCGACTCGCCACCCGGCATCCCTGGTCCCGCAAACTCCTCGACCTCTTCAAGTCAGTCCCATTCCATCTCATTAGTCCAATATTTTATGATTGACAGGTCATATTTGACATCGACACGACTTGACTTATTTATTAGTTTTAAATTATTCATGAGATTACCAAGACATTTTAGTAATCAATGTATTATATCTTTTTACCGCTCAATTTTTTTTACAGCTTTGAAATAAGTCACATTTCCCTCTCTTAAAACATTTCATCAGATTTTGCGACCTTGCAGCGCAAAAATGAATAAATGTTAGAACATTTCCGAATGATCCTGAAAACGTAACGACTTGGATGACGTAATGACTTGGATGCTCATCCCTTATCGGAAATCCATCGCTTCATTTAAAATGTGAACGCGCGGAGGCTTTGCCTCCAAATCCGAGCATTTAAATTCCGGACGGAATTTAATTTCCGGCGGCTCCTTCAGGCTGAATGGGATTCCCGCACCGGCTCGATCTTGAAAGGAAGCCAATGGGCATTGAAACGCCCATTGGCTGTGATCACGCCTCGTAACTTTTTTTTCCAGGACAAATTCACTCGAGGCGATTAATGAGCGAACATTTTTGAGCGATCGTCGAGGATCGCTCGAGGTTGCTAGCCGACATCTGTGCGTTGGCATCGGAAAAATGGGCAACTTTTAAATAGATGTGGTAGTGTCGGTAAGAAACTGAATTTTGATGAGAAAAGGCTACAATTTTGTCAAGCCGAACACTGTCAAAATTTTGTCGGGAATTTCCGATTATTCTTCGTTAAAATTTCCGAGGAAGGACCGACGGATTTCGCCTCACGCTCGGAAAATATTTCCTGCATTTCTTCGGCAAGCCCACTCCGTCTTCTTTTTCGAAATTTTCCCCTTGCTCTTTCACAAAATATTCAGGAAAGACCGGTATTGCCACCTCGAGGAAACCACCCGATACCTTTAGTTTCCAGCCCGAACGATAGGTGACTCCCGAGATCCTCTGAAATACGACACCGTGATGCTTCGAAAACCGAATAGTTTTCATTCTCAAGAAGAAATCTATTTTTATGTGCGTCTCCCTGTCGGAAATAGGGGAGATGAAGAGCATGACGGCTTCTTCTTCCCGTTGGAAGAGGAACACCCCTGAAACTCAGGACGAATCATCGAAGTATGAAAGATGGAAGACTCGGACGTTCTCCCCTATTTGAGGGCGGGAGTGGATTGCGATGGGGGTGCGCCATCGATTAATGAGGAGAGGTTGCGTGATGATGACGGAGTCCCATTAATTGTGCAGTGCTTCCAATGCAAAGGAAGCCGGTTTTGAACGATGAAGGCAATTAAGGAAAACCCGAATGAGACAAAAGTTACTTTCGTGAACGGGAACCCAATTCCGACAATGGATTGAAATTTTCCGGAAAATGAGAGGATAGCTCCATTACTCGCTTGAGTCGGAATGATCGATTTCGAGGTTATTTCGGAGCAGCATGTTTACGTTAAAAATAGGAGACGTGGTTTCCGCTATGAACCCTAAATACGCTTCTCCACGCATTAGTCGGAATTATTCTTTACAGCGAAGACGAAACTGTTAAGAGACGCGATAGTATCGACAAGAAACGCAATATTGTTGGTAAGAAACGCCAGAAACAATAACATCCGACCCCACGTGTCGTTGACCACTGCAGCACGTACGTCCCGGGCCTGGAGCGCTACAGCGACGCCATCACCGCCGCCCTGGAAGACCGAGACTGCGCCCTCGAATTCGACTCCTGCCGCCTCGGGACCGTGGCGGGGATGCTCGGCCGGAGCGAAGACGGCGCCCCCGGCGGCGACGGTTCCCAGGAATACGACGAGGAGGAACCCGAGGAGACCACTGGCTATCTGGTTGACTACGAGGAGAATCAGAAGAGCGTCAATTCCCTCTAGAGGAGCGTCAATTCCCCCCCCTCCCCCCCCCGCGGAGCGTCAATTCCCCAAGAGGAACGTCAATTCCCTCTAGAGGAACGTCAATCCCTTCCTGAAGTGTGAAAATTACCTCTTGAGAATGCGAGTGTCTTGTTGGGACTGCCTTCGAATACTCATGACCGAAAGCCAGCCGTCTCCAATCGCTGGTTTTCCCTCGACTCGACGATCGAAAACGCCATTGCAAATTTCGAAATTGGCTTTGCAGATCGCTACAGTGCACGGATGCAACAGGATTTGCATCCAATCTGTCGATTAGATTAAATCGCATAGCAATATTAGAAAAAAAAATTATTATTCAATGCTCATCCAACGAGAAACAGGAAGATAAAATGAACCAAAATTTTGAACAAAAAAAACAAGCAAAAAAGTCGAAATTTCAAATTTAATCAAAAAACCTCCCGAGTTGCGAAGGCAGTCTCTCATTTCTGTGATTTTTTCCTCCGTCCCGTCATTCGGTATACGTAGCGTTACGAGAGCCAAACGAGCAGTATTGGCCACGGTTTTTGTTCCCGTGCTCAGAAATAAAAATAAATAGCGACGTTTCTAGCCTAGAGTATTTTTTTTTAATCATGATATAACCGCAAGAATCGTTTTTTGCCCATCCTTTAATAATTCTCTTTAATGCTATTAATTCTCTTTAATAATTCTCAGGTTGTGTAGGTGTCGACAGGTCGACACCTGCACAACCTGAGAAATACATTTTGCTGATATGACCTTCAGAGCCATCTAGTGGAATTTTTGCGGTTTACTCTTGCCTCGCTCACCGACCGGCCATTTGCAACGAGCGTGAGGAATGTGTCATGGAGCATTTAAAAGTCTGAGTAAGAAGCGCGTGGGATCTCAGAAGAAGAAACGTGGAAGAGAAGGCATTTGACGAGCCAGAAGCGCCTGGGACGAAGACGAAGCCAATCAAGGTCTTCAATCAAAGTCTTCAATCAGAGTCTTCAATAAAGGACTTCAAATTTGATGAGAAAGCAATCCCTATACATGATCACCAGTTTTGTCGCATTTCGTCGCATTTCAATTCAATGGTTCATGAGTGAAAGTGATAGCAGTCTCTATCTTATTCGAGATCAGCTCCATACTTTGTTCAATCGCTATTAGGCGTTCCCAACAATTTCATCGAGAAAATCAAGAGAAGTTTACTGCCAGAATTGGGAAATTTTATTACTTTATTTGATATCGTTGGTATCATGACTGGTACTCGGCTTTTAGTTTTGTAATCATAGTAATTTTATGCAAAATATGTTAGAGCCCTTATGCCCGCCGCATTTCAGAATCCGTAGGTACGAGGAGCGTAATGAGCTAATCGTGTCGAATCCGCGTCGACTTGAAGCGGCAAAAAGGGGAAGCATTCCGAGGCATGCTCCAAGAGCGCAATGCTCCAAGATGCGATTTCCCTTTAACATCTCGGCGCTTTTCCATCTTGATGGGCCTTTTAAACCTCAATCCCCTTATTTAGCTTCTTTTTTTCCCTTATGGGTTTTACCTTTTCAAACGGCGTCTTTCAATTCATCGCCAGTCGACGGGTACTTTCCTTCGTTTCTCTACACTGACAGCCAACAATATTTTCCACTCAGACGAACATGCATTTGAGACTCCAAGTAAAAAAATCCAAGCGCTCATAGATTCAGCGGTCGAGGTCAAGGACGTCCATTGGAAAGGGTTGGGCGCCCAAAACTGCGGCCCTTCGACCTTGAGGATCTTGAGTGTCGCGTAAAAGCCACAAGAAGGAATAGGAAGAAATAAATTTGCACAAAAAGGAATGGGCCCAACCGCGCCCCCGCCCCCCCCCCCCCCCCCCCCCCCCCCCCCCCCNNNNGGGCAAAAAGGCATGGGCCCCCCCCCCCCCCCCCCCAAGTTGAATTGCAGTGAAACACCGGTCTAGATTTTCAGTCGTCGTTCGCTTATTGGGCTCTAAAAGGGCGCAAGTCGTGTAATGGGCGCAAGTCGTGTAATGGGCGAAAGCAGTGTAACGGGTGCAACGGGGTTCTTGGAGAGAAAGTGGGAAGTGATATGGTCATCCCTGTGCTTCCTGACAGGACGCGAAGACTTCATTCGTCTCTCCATGCTTTTTACTTCGTATGGCACTGCTGACACGACTGTGGAGGATGTGCCCTTTTAAGGTGCAGCTGCTCCTTAGGGACTCCAGTCATTCCGTGCGTATATCAACTCGAATTTCCACTGCCTCAACCGAGCCTTTCAAGGTTTTCCTCCAAAATCGTATGGCTTAAGATGCTCCAAGATTCGTGGCCTAGGATGGAAAAGATCAACACTAGGTCAATCTTATGTCAGTTTCTCACCCGGGAATCCTCGCGATTCCCTTTTTGTTTAGCGGGCTCCAGCTGTCAGGTCGGCCTTGGCCACGATAATTAGGCGGGATAATTGGTCGGGATAATCTCCAATCACACTCCTGGACCCATCCAGGCCATAGCCCGCGGACTACCCTCGCAAAAAATTTTAACCAATTATCCCTGATGACAGTTTAATCGCAAGGCGATATAGCGCATTCACATGCCATTACATTGAACTCAGGGATGTAATTTTATGGAACTCGAGGATGCATTTTTATGGAACTCAAGGATGTGTAATTGTGATATGGATGTGATCGAAATGCCATTCTCGAAGAAGCAGCACCGTCCAATTATGCCAAATCATGTGGCCATCACATTTTTTTTCTCCCGCGATTTCTTTCGCAGGTATTTGGTGACAAATATGCATATAAAAATAAGAACTTCTCTGAAATACCTAAGAAGAACCATATTGGTCAAGTAAAATATGAGAAACTATTTTTAATAAGTAAGTTTGAAAAAATCCTGCTTAAAATACAGCTTTGATCGGTTCAAGAAATCTGATACCCGCAATTGGAAATCTGATACCCGTGGTTCATTAATAAATTCATTTCTTTGCAGCATTTAATTAGCCTAATTTGTTTCTCACAGAAGCAATTTTGTCTAATGTCATACAATTGCAAAATACGGTTCCCACCGTTGCAATTGCATTTACAGGGCAATATTTATTGCACTGGTACGTTACCACGTGACTCAAGTCCGGAATGCACTCTTACAAATAATAAAATAGTGACAAATTATCAATCTAGCATACGTACGATATCACTGGCTCCAATTAATTGCCATCTTATTTAAAGTAATTGCAAATAATTGCATTCTGAATGCATTCCTGGCTTGCGGTTTCGGGACATCCGAAGTCAAACTTAATAAAATTGTGCTCGGATTGATTTTTGGCAAGATCAGCTCATTGGATTTGTGGTCCTTTAGTCCTGTCATGTCTGCGTGTGAAGAGGTTCCAAATTTCCCAAATTTGCAGGATAATCCAGAATAAAAAAAAAAGAAATTAGTTTGTTTTGGGAATTCGGGAACTCCTCAAAGAAATACGAAGCAAACACGAAGGCTATGGGAGGAGCTATCACTTCATTGTCAATATTTACATGGATCGATGCGAGGATGCGTTCCCAAGAATCACAAGTTCGAGTCCCTCCTCAAGTTCGAGGCCATCCGCAAGTTCGAGGCCTAATACAAGTTTGAGCCCATTCACAACCGGCAATCGTTCACAAGCACTTCTTTTTTTCTGAATTGATTAGATGCAGGAAATGAGAAACTGTATCATCACCGGGCTTCGTTTCCTACAGTGGCGCCAAGCAGCAGCAGCACCCGACTGGAAGTGAATGAAATTCGCGAGTAGAAGGCGATCCAGCATCAGAGACTTCCCTGTCGCCGGACCTCCTGCCCGCTGGAGATGATGCTGATCTTGTCCTCTGTGAACTTGCCGTTGTGCTCGGCGATGAAGGTCGTTGCCCCCGGGAGGTCGAAGATCCTCGAGCGGCGGAGCTTCTTCGCCTGGGGATGGGGGAGGAGGCTGCCCCTGTAGAGGATGCCCGGCTGGATGCCAGGGGACACTTCACGTCCAGATGGGAGCACTTCACTCCCAGTCAAGAGCAATTCACGTCCAGTTGGGAGCACTTCGCTCCCAGCCGGGAGCACTTCACTCCCAGTTGGGAGCTCTTCGTGGCTAGTCCTTCCGTCCTGTTTTGCTTCTTCGTTCGTGCTGTTCGTGTGTTGGGGTTCTTCCGTTTTTGTCGAACTATGTGTTTTTGAAGAGCCACTGCCCTGTGCTTCTATGGGATCCTTCTCAGACCCTTCAAGGGGGGCCTTCTTAGATTCTTCGGCA
This sequence comes from Darwinula stevensoni, assembly GCA_905338385.1. Classification (NCBI taxonomy): domain Eukaryota; kingdom Metazoa; phylum Arthropoda; class Ostracoda; order Podocopida; family Darwinulidae; genus Darwinula; species Darwinula stevensoni. The sequence goes on along the minus strand of CAJPEV010001257.1, from coordinate 37,974 downwards.
GACGAGTTTGCTGTCGTCGATTCGAATGGGACCGCTTTGGGAGATGCCTCCGTCGTGGTGGAGTTTTCTGCTCCGTTTTCGTCCGTGTTGCTGGATCCCGCCCCTGAGACCTTCGAGCCGGCTGGGATGGGATGGATTTCGAGTTCTCCTTCTTCGACGTTCACGCCGAGTTCCTGGGAGCCCTCAGAGGTGACGCCGAGGGGAAAGTCCGGGATGTCGATGTCCGAGGGGTATTTCGGGTCTTCTTCGTGAGTGCCGGTGTCCGGTCCGGCGATCTCGCCGGCGAAGTCTTCCGTCTCCACGCCGGCGCCTAAGTCTTCGTGGCGGTTTTCCTCGAAGATCTCGACGTGTTCGAGGTCCTCCAGGTGCTCCGGGAGCTCCTTCGGTGTATCCGGGAGTATCTTGGGAGGTGGAGGCAGCTCGGCTGGATTGTCCGGCTCGGTGCCGATTTCCTCCGGGACGATCCCGCCATCGTCGTGGGGGTCGGCGGCGTCGACCTCGAGTTCGTTCGCTTCCACGTCGCTGCCGACTTCCGGCTCGTCCATGATGCCGGAGTCCTGGATCTCGGCCAGGTCGGCCTCTCGGTCGACCGGGAGCTCCGGGTCTTCCTCGTGGGTGCCGGACTCCGGACCGTCGATGTCGCCGTGGAAGTCGCTGGCTTCGACTCCGACGCCGAGACTTTCGTGGAGGTTTTCCTCGAAGAGTTCCACTTGTTCGAATTTCTCTATGAGGTCTGGCAGTTTGTTTTCAGGTTTGGGACGCGCGCGATAAACCACTTGGGTGCGATTTTCCGGCTTGGCCGGGATCTCGTCCGGCTTGGCGGGGATCTCGTCCGGCTTGGCCGGGATCTCGTCCGGTTTGGCCGGGATCTCGTCCGGCTTGGCGGCGATCTCGTCCGGGACGATCCCGGTGTCGGGCGGGACGCCGTCTTCATTTAGTTCCACGTCCCTGCCGACCTCGACGCCGGTGTCTCGAGGTTCTTCCGGGTCGGACTGCCCTTCGACCGGGAGCTCCGGATCTTCTTCGTGAGTGCCGACCGGCGGCCGGTCGATGAAGTCCGCCTCCACACCGGCGCCGAGATTTTCGCGGAGATTTTCCTCGAGAGTCTCGACGTGCTCGAGATTCTCCAGCTGTTCCGGCAATTCCTTCGGCGGCTTCGGGAGGATCTGAGGAGCGGCCGGCAGGTCGCTCTGATTGTCCGGCTTCAAACCGATCTCGTGCGGGACTATCCCGACATCCGGCGGTATGGCGACCTCCTTCAGCTCCACGTCGCCCCCGACCTCCGGCTCCTCCAAGATACCCGAGTCCCGAATCTCCTGCAAGTCGGCCTCAGCGTCCGGATTGGGCCGCTCCGGATCTTCCTCGTGGGTCCCGACCGGCGGCCCCTCCACGCCGGATCCCAGCACCTCGCCCTCCAATCCGGCACCCAGCTGGTGCGAGAAATCCAGGTTTTCGAGTTTCTTTGACGGCTCGGTCGTCGCGGTCTTCGCCGGAGGATTTTTGTCCCGAATGGAAGCGAAAGCTGCGCGGCGCCTCAGACCGTTGTGGGTGGAATCTTCGCTGTGGGTGGAATCCTCGCTGTGGGTGGATTTCCCAGGTTCGTCCGTCGCTGCCGGATCGTCCGGCGACTCCGGCTCTCGGACGGCATCGATCATAATGACCTGCCCCCCTTCAACCGCAACGGTCTCGGACCCTCTCCCGAGCAAGATCCCGTCGATGGTGATGTCACCTTGAAAAGACGATGAATAACAAAAAAACGATGAATAACGAATAACGCAAATAACGAAAATCAGGATTCTTCTTCAATTAATGAAGGTTTTCATTCCGAAATTTTCAGGGATTTTTGTGGAGGTTTTCGATCTTTTTTGCAAAGACGGAGCTGATTCCTTTCCACTCATCTCCAGTTTATTGACAAAACCGTTATAAATTTAAATAAATTATTGGACTTTTGGTAAGGATTTAGATATCCTGCTCCAATTGTTTGAGTAAAAAAGGAATCGAACTATTTGCAGCATGCAATAGCTGTGTCTCACAATCGCATTTCTTTCCGCTTCACCATCGCGTTATGCAAAAGAAAACATAAGCAAAACTTAAATTCATAATATTATCATTAAATATAAATAAATTAATAATATTATAATTTAAAATAAAAATTAATAGTATTATGGATTTAAAAAATTAATTACTAGCATTATAAACGGAAAAATAAAACAATAATAAAATAATCCGCCACACAGGCCAATAAAAAAGAGTTGAGGAACTCACGGTTGGGCCGGACGACGACGGCGGCCCCTCCCACGGTCGCGTACGAGCCGGTTGCCGAGACATCCACCTTGAGCGGGACGAGGAGGCGAGCCGCGCCGGCGGACTCGGGGAGGATGGAGTCGCTCGGGGCCAGCAGCGTCCACTCGGTCGGGCCTGTTAACGAATGAATGAGTATCTTCAGGGCTGTACATAATCCATTTGGATATTTAGGGTTATTTACACCGAATTAAGGATTTGGATATTCAGGGCTATTTACAACGAATTAAAGATTTGGATATTCAGGGCTATTTACAACGAATTAAAGATTTGGATATTTAGGGCTATTTACACCGAATTAAGGATTTGGATATTTAGGGCTATTTACAACGATTTAAAGATTTGGATATTTAGGGCTATTTACAACGAATTTAGGATTTGGATATTTAGGGCTATTTACAACGAATTTAGGATCGAGAATATTCAGTGTTATTTACAACGGATTCAGGAATTGGATCCGATGAGTGTTGTTTGAAATAGAAGACTGCGATTATATGTTGAGATTGCGATGAGGAACGGAAGAAAATTTTTTAACTTTTATCTCAACATTGAAATTATGCGAAACTGAAATATCCATTACCATATGAATATATATATATATATATATATATAATAATTTCCATGGTGGATGGTCGAAAGGGTCGGCAAAGGCCCCTTTCCCTTGCCCTTTCCTCTCCCGACCTCGAATTTCGACGCCACCATGACTCACGACTCGAAGCTTCTCAAACCGCATTTTTGCATGCACAAAGAAGCACATAAACCACCATATTTGGATGCTTGTACTTCCTAGTAAATTATTTTCGATGTGAATGACAGACGGCGAGACCGGTCATCCTTGGACGGGAGAGACCGGTCTTCCGGTCCGTTATATCAAGAAGGAAAAAAAAAACTTCCTAGGAAGAAAATAAATCTGATTTCAAGACATTTTTTTTCGCATGGTGAAAATTCCCCCACGACCCGAGTGAATTGAACGCGATGGAATTGATTCAATCACGTCAAGGATTTGCGTCACATCAACCGCGCGCATCAGTCGAGAAAGGTCCTTGCGGATCGAGGATGTCTTGGGCCTCGATCGCGGTCATTAAAGCATGAGTCGTTCAACCCTTCGTAATTCACCTATACCGACCTGATGCATTTGAGAACGACCTGATGCATTTGAGAACGACCTGGTACACGTAGAAAATTTAAGAAAATAAAATGCCATCTGGCACCACCTACCCTTCGAAGTGAACGAGGCCGAAGAGTCGTTGAGGAGTCGCTCCACCAGGATCCCGTGAGACCCGGACCGGGACGCGAGGGAGGCTGCGGCGATGGCCAGGAAGTCACCCGCGTTGGAGGACTGGGGCCTGTCGACGGGGGAAGGGGGCCTGTCGACGGGGGAAGGGGGCCTGTCGACGGGGAACAGGGGCCTGTCGATGTAGAACAGGTTCCCGAGGGTGAAGAGGAAGTCGTTCGTTTCGAGGACTATGGAGGCAGAGTCGTCTCCTTCGCCTGCAGTGAAAAATCAACTAATTAAAAATATTAAATAATGAAATTAGGTGATTTTTTTGTGTTTCTGGGTATCAATTTTTTGTTGGAAAGTTGCATCTGACGTCATTTGTGGTCGGTGGAATGTGGAAGTCGGGTTGCTGCCGTTTGGAAAAAGCATCATTCGCGAGAGTCAACTTCAGGAAAAATTTTCGCTCTTAAGTAAATTCGTTAACGTTTTTGCCATGCGGAGACTTTAAATAAAAGTAAATAACAAATTAAAAGAAAATTTAAAAAAATTATTTCTGCCATATTTAGAAATTTGTCGATGATCAGAGTGGGCCCGAATCCAATGATTTTATTTTCATCTTTAAAGAGCATTTTAATATAAAATTCGCAATGAAGAATATGCAGTTGGTTTTTGTCCAGCGGATGCCCTCGATCGAAAGCGGAAGGACTCACGGGAGATGCGAAGACCGGACGCCTCGCTCCGCGAGACGCGGAGGGGCTCGCCGAGGAGGTTCTCGAGGACGAGGCCGTCGCGGAGGTCGGAGTCGTAGAGGTAGCCGCGGACGAAGTGGGTCAGGAGGAAGCGGTGCCGGGAGGGGGGGTCGCTGAGGGAGGGGGGGTCGCCCAGCGCCGAGTCCAGGGGGATGAAGCCGGTGTAGGTCAGGTCGTCGCCGTTTCCTGTCGGGCGGGGAATCTTCGTTATGCGACGTTTGTGACGTTCTCGGAATGGCAGCTTGTCTGTTGCTCTTTGCCCTTTGCCCTTTGCCCTTTGCCCTTTGTCCTTTGCCCCAGCCTTGAACTTTAAGCCTTTGGATGAATGTATGATTGCACAGGGGCGTGGGGACACGAAGCGTCTTCCGCTTCCTCCCGTCACATCCACGCCCGACCAAGGATTTCTTCCTGCTCTCTGTGCCCCCCATTAATCCGCCCCCCTCCCAGAATGGGGCGATTACGCCTCACCGACAATTTCATCGGAATGCAAATGCTTACGCTGAAAATGGCAACAAGACCTCGCCGAACCGTAATATTTGGGAATAAATCCCAGCGCGGTAGCGTCCCCAATGAATCTGGCCCCTCAGATCAAATTAATCTGGTCTCTTGCCTTCGTGTAAGGTCGCTCGGAATGATATTCCAAGATTTCCCCGTATGCGCGGAAAGGGAAAGGTGACTGGCTTCATCTCAAAAGCACCCAGCCATTTGCAAATTAAATATCGAAATTTTGGACGAAAAAATGGAGCAAACCCCCTCCCCCTTGCCCCTAAACATCTTTAGCATCGGTAAGGAAGAATGTTAAAAGATGCGATGACGCGGCATGATTTGATTCTTCCCCATCGCTCCCAGAAGCCTCACCCGCAGCTCCACCCACACGCCTTTAATCATCCATTTGGGACCCCAGCCTGGGAGGTCACATGCCTAAGAGTTCACTTGCCCGGAAGGTCGCCTGCCCAGGAGATCACCCGTCTGGGAGGTCGCCTGCCCAGGAGATCACCCGTCTGGGAGGTCGCCTGCCCAGGAGGTCACCCGCCTGGGAGGTCGCCTGCCCAGTAGGTGAATACGCACAAGGCAATCAAAAAGGAACGCTCACGGTTACGGTGGGGAAAGGCCAAGGGAATGGCTTCGTCGTCGGTTGCGAATGCCTCCAGATTCGCCGCGAATATGGAGGTGTCCCGCCTCTGGGACAGATGCTGCAACAGATTGGACAGGAACTGCGAATGCGGCCACGGGTGTGCCAGGACGGGCGCCGTCTCCTGGAAAGCGGACGCATCGTGAAAGCGAGCCAGACGGAGAGGAATGCTTTCCTGTCTCAACTGCGGCGTGAGGAATAAATTATTTCCCGATAAAGTATTCCCCTATAAATTGTCTTTCTTCACTTAGAGGGTGCGATCCCACGCTAGTCTTACTCCTTTTTTGGGTGTCAGGATTTCGGCTCTTTGCATTACTTTTCGCTTCCATTGCAAATTAAGCCACCAGAATATGCAAATAACTATCAGTTTTGCGAATAAATTTTTTAATCCGGCTCACATGCTCAGATCGCTTAGTACTCTATGGGAAAGATCCCATCAATGGTGTCATTTATGCGCGAGACCCACAAATACCCTGTCTTCCAAGTACTTTCCAGTCTCAAGTCAGTACTTGACACGCCAGTACTTGTCAGTACCTGCGACACACCGCAGCGGCACAGCATTTGTCTGCGCCATTTCCAAGCCAGCATTCGTTGGGGCTACGATCAAAAAATCCTCACGAATCGCTGGAAGAAGGCAGAAAGAGGGAACGAACCTTATCTCTGTGGGCGCGGTTGAGTTCGGAGACGGTCACGTGATCCACGAAGAACAATGCTTCCACGAAGTATATGGTGCCGCCCGGCAATGGGGTCGCCCCTGGCAGCAACGTAGCACCTTCGACTCGGACCTTGCCGTCTGCAAAAAAGAAGAAAATAAATATAATAAGCAAAAAACGCTTTTCCAATCTGGAACGAACACGCCTCCATTTAGGAAATTTGCTTGTTACTGCGCATGCGCGAGACAGAGGGGAAGATCTCCCGAGGAAAGCAATCGAAGTAGAATTTGCAATTCTTCTCTTAATTTACTCTTAATTTACAAGAAAAATTTGGCGATGATGTGAACTGTGCCAAGATAAATTACGTCAGGGCAATTGCAAGGATAATTTTTTTTAAATTTGCATGAAAGTGCTTTTTTTTGGCAGAAAGAAGTACGAGGTCCTCAAAGGATCTCAACGAGTTCGACGTTTTTTCTTCTAAATACCATTCGCAACTCATGCAGAGCCCGAAACCTCATTCTTTAAATTTCTTCATGCGGTAGGATTTTCTTAACCTTCGCCGTGGCCCAACGGGAAGGGTCTGGAGCCGGCACGCGGCCCAGGTTCGATCCCGACCGACAGGAGGAGGGCCGCATTCAGGTTTTCATGGCGATGGGGGAGGTGTGGCAACGCCGTCAGGTTTATGCGATAAGGATCGCCTTTCCTTTACAACGTGTCCGACCGCTTGCGGTATTTGTCTTCGCGTCTTCCACTCAAAAAGAGAAAAGGACTGGCCCTTTCTCTTGGCCTTTTTTTCCTCCCTGAGGTGCCTCGCGTGTTTCCTCCACGCAAACTCTTCAAGAATATTTAAATTGCGAAAAGATTTCCCAATTCAAATTTGCATATTTGCAGTACCCAACACCCTCACCCACTTTCTCTCCGCATAATACCGCCTTCCGTGAGCTTCTGCAATGTCCAAAACCTTAATCCAATTCATCTACCACAATTCTTATTTATGGGCAATTAGGGGACAATTAGGGGCAGCCCTAAATTTAGCACGAAAAAAATGCCATGAATGCCATGAACCTATGAATGTTAGCCACGTCGATGACAAAATATTGTCACGCACCTGTCACGATTTCATCGATTTTTCCCCAATTCGCCTCCTGTAAAGGTTTTCTAGAACGCAACACCCGCTCATCAAATATCTCCTAGCACACCTGTTCATCAAATACTTCCTGAACCACCACCTGTTCATCAAATATTTCTAAGAACACCTGTTCATGAAAGAGTGCTACAACACCGACCTGCCCCTATCGCTACGTGCAGGTCCCTGCCATTCACCGTCTTCATCTCCATCCCATCCACCAGCTCGGGGAATTTCCCCTCCACCACGTGGCCCAGGAGGACGTCTTTGGTGAAGTTGAGCACCTTGAAGGGGTAGAAGCCCCAGTCGATCGGGTGCCACCTTTGGAAGGCGGCATTCGTTGGAACGAACAGGGTGTACTCCTTACCTGCAACATAATGAACAACATATAATTACTAATTAATCGCATTTATATATAGTAAGGACGTAATAGTTAGTTAAACACTAACAAAATGGACTTGGTCAATTCTTTAAAAGTATTTTTAATGCTGAACTTCTCCAGGAATAGGGAAAGCAGTGTCGAATCGAATCAAAAAAATTATGTTGATCATTATCCTGGTAACCCGCTCATCAATCGCTGGGGTTACCGGCAGGAATTGCGCATGGAAGCAGTTGACTGATTATAGTAGCGCTTACCGTGGGCGTAACGTTGCGGTTGACGTCTACTTAATTCATCATTGTCGTTTAAGAAAGCGCCCATCGATGGATATTTAAATATGTGATTTATAGACGCTTACCGCTCGTTTAGTGCTCTGCAAGTCGCGGTAGGAAATTTATTTTAATGCTTCCTGTTGCCTCATATGTGGTCAAAATATTCATTTAACCGAAGATGCCAGCTGTCGATGAGGGAAAGTTATGGAGAAGATCGAAGGGATTTTTCTCGGTATGATATCGGCGATTTATATATATGATATGAGAGATTCCCTGATGACCATGTCCAGGTCGGAGCCGTCCGAGCAGCATTCTTCGGGGAATTTCCCGACGGGGATAAAAAAAAAAAAAAACGGACAGCCCGTGGGAATCTCTAATTGGAATCCCGCGAGAATTGCCCTGGGGAAGGAGGTGCATGCCGCACGTGCAAATCGGCTCATCGCGATGGGAAAGGAGCGGCGGAGATGCCCGGCCGGCAATCCAGCTCTTGTGATGCTTCATCAGTTGATGTCAGGAATTGACAGCTCTGTTGCACGACATGGTGCCGAGGCTTCACAACTCAGAGTTTCTAAAATAAATTTAAAAGAGAAATGGCAAAGAATCTCCAAGATCGACTGCGGTGCGTGTCACAGCATCTAAATGCATTTTACATGTCAAAGAAGAAACGGAGAAAGTGGACGTCAACCAGGTCGAGCTCAACTGCGACGACCTCCCCCCCCCCACCCCCTCCCTCAACTGCGAAGATCTCAACTGCGGAAGACCTCCTTCCCTGTCTCCCCATTGTTCTGTCTCCCCTCGTCTCGGCCCCTTCGAGACCCCGAGACCTCGATGAGGACGTCGTTTATCCTCTCCGTCAGTCCGTGAATCATTTCAGGTGAAGGCCGAAGTCTTTAGAACCTTCTCCGGGAAACCTGTCGACGGAAGAATGCCCACATCCTTGTTGGTACCTTATGGCGCGAAACCTCAATTAACAGGGAATGACGCTCATTGCCAATTAGCTCGAAATGGCGCGCATCCCTTATCACAGAATGACGCATATCGCCTATTGGCCCGAAATGGCGCGCATCTCTTATGAGCTCGGAATGACGCATATTGCCTATTAGCCCGAAATGGCGCGCATCTCTCATTAGCTCGGAATGACGCATATTGCCTAATAGCCCGAAAAGGCGCGCATCTCTCATTAGCTCGGAATGACGCATATTCCCCTCTACAACGTCATGACGCATCCTTGCCCAACAGTGCCAAATCCGAACGCGACGAGGGGAATCCCCGCTCTCCTCCTCCTTGAAAGGACGCTTCGCTCTCGATGGCGCAATGGGCAGCCTCGAGCATAAATCTTCCCTGACGATGCAATCACTTTTTTTTCCGCCGAGTCGGGTTTTTTCATGTCCGACCGTCGAACGTGTCAAGGAGAAACTGAGAAAAAATATTTCTATACCTCCTTAGTCAAAGTTTGCCCACTCGTGACGCGAACGATGACGTCATCACACCCCGGAACGGAATAAGAAAAAAATGCGATAAGGGAGTGAGGAATTCCCAATTCATGTTCCAAATTCATACTGAAGCTAAAAGCTTCAGCAAGAAAAAAATATTAACTTTGGTTCAAGGGGAGTCAGGCTTTTTTTTCCTGTCAGGCAAAAAAAAAATTCTTGCTTGCCTTCATGTCAAATTTACACAGAAGATAATGACCGAGGAGTTCCCGAAGGTCGACGTCGTTTTCGGCTCATTTAACCGGGGTTGTTACCGCGGTTTTCGGCGCATGTCGAGGTCTTCGCGCCGAGGTCAACGTCATCCCGATCAAGGCTTTTCGGGCGAGAGGGAGAGGAAAAAATTAATTGCGGCTGTTAATCGATGGCCTCACGCGATTCCGTGAGGTCTGCGTGTTCCGATTTGCATACGTCACTGACCCGTTCCATCGTCCTTGTCGCAACCGCTCATCACGCAACGCCGGGTCACGGCCGAAACCGGGGGGGGGGGGGGGGGGGGGGGGGGGGAATTAGAAGTAGCAAGAAGAAAAGAGGGAGGNGGGGGGGGGGGGGGGGGGGGGGGGGGGGGGGGGGGGGGGTAATTAGAAGTATCAAGAAGAAAAGAGGGAGGAAAGAGGGATGGGATGAGTCTTCCGGTGGGATCCCATCCATGAGGATGGGATCCCGGTTGCTCTGTAATTAAGTTTCTCCGGGAAAGGCCTTCACGCGAAATTTCATTTTATCGACTTCATTCATCGTTCATGATTCCAGCCTTAAGTCGAGAATTTTTTCCTCGATGCGAAGGCGATCTTCCGGGTCTTGGAAGGCCGGAAACCAAATTGGAGGGTTTTTTTTTAAATTTATGCTGTCCTCTTGTGTGTCGCCCTTCGAATGGTTTTGCAACAATTTCCCTCTGCTTGGAGCTCGGCCAGGTTTGGATAATCTTCCTTGGATTATTTCACGCGAGTGCTCAGAGATAATCCGCGCGCTCAAACACGATGCGAATCGGCAGGGAATGCGCCGATTTCCCTCCGAAATTCGCCTCGGAACCACGTCATCGAACTGGCCAAATTTGCGGAAGATGAATTCGCAAATTTCTCGCCCGAAAATCGAACGATCCCGTCTTCCATAGACCGCACGCAACGTGAGGGCTCACGCTGAGGGATCGCGTCACGCCGATTCCAGAGAATCGAACGCGTGACTCACGCTCGCCTCCGACATGTAAAAGAGAATATTCATCGATCATGTCGAGAATATTCATCGATCTGCACAGCTTCAGGAAAAAGTGCCGAAAGACTTTCGGTAAGTTCCAGCGAAAATAAATACGAGTTTTTTTTTTGGAATTGGTTTGCAATTCCTCTTGCCAGCTGCTTCAGCAAGTAGTGACACATTTTTTTTGCCTGCAAAATTAATATTGACGACTTAGCAATTGCCAAGACACCTCAAGCAAATTTTGGTTTGCGATGGCTCACAGGCTGGCTGGATTTAACTACGAATTAAACCTAATAAACCTAAAACCTAATCTAAACCTAAAACCTAATCTAAACCTAAAACCTAATCTAAACCTAAAACCTAATCTAAACCTAAAACCTAATCTAAACCTAATATCCGTTTATTTTAGACAGCATTTAAAATTGAAATCAGCCTTGAAAAAAGCGTTTCAAGGCGCAGATTTCGATCCTTGACTTAAAATCCCCACTGGACAGGCATGTGCAAAAAGTCGCAGCTGGAAGGAGCACCTTTGTTTTTAATGTATTTGCTGATTTCTAAACGCCGGCGAAGTTTATTTGCAACGGCGAAGGGGCGAGGAGTACATTAATTTTTTAAAAAGTATTTTTAAAACATATTTTAACTTTTTTTTAAAAATCAAACTTAAATTTATTGGAGTGCATTTCGAGGAGAGGTAATGGTCAACATGTGCTCAGGAAGCTTAAGAGAACCAAATAATTTCCGCTTAATTCTCGTATTTGTTTATTTTAAATTTCATTCCCTTTCACGCTGAATGTGAGTAGTTGGAAGAGGATGCAAGGTCACTCACTCGGATCAAATTCGTCTCCGAGGCGAGTCCTGCGGAAAAAGCGCAGGAACTCCCCGCCCACGTTCTGCAGGAATTGCAGCGTCTCTTCCACAGCCTCGCCGAAGGGACGGGTTGCGGTTAAGGTTGCGGTTGAGGTTGCGGTTGAGGTTGAGGTTGAGGTTGAGGGCGCCTCCACCTTTTCCAGGTAGAGAAGCGAGGTGATGTTCTCGGGGAAGACGGCGTGCACGGCCTCCCCGGACGAGGGAATCGGGGAGGCATCGCACGCCGCGAGGAGCACAAACGCGGCGAGACACGCCACCACGCCCATAGCGAACACGGGAGGGAGTCGCGGCCGGGGAAAGGGGGGAGAAGGAACTGCGACGGATCCGGCACTCGATCGTCATCCACTCGTCGCTCGGACGTGATGGCCGGGAGGCATGAAGGCTGCCCCGTCCATCAAGGTCTGCCCGCCCGCCTCCTCCTCCCCATCCTCCGCGTGTGCACGCCCGGCGGGCGTGTGCACGCCCGGCGGGAACGCGGATGCGCGGTCCTCACCTCTGCCCCCTCCGAAACGGCCGGAAGGCGCGAAACGTGCCAATCCACCATCCGTTTATATTCCCATGACGCCAATACGTTTTGCTCAAATAAATATGCAAAATAAATTTTTTGCACGGAATTTGACGACTCGAACGTTCTAAAGCGCATCGCACTCGAAATTAAAACATGCAGAAAGCTCAGAAGAAACCGGTCACTGCGATGCGAAACCTGGACATCCCGTCCGGCCTCGTCCGCGCAACATACAGAGTGATTCAAAAGTACCGTGAATTTGCATTCGACCCTCCCTGCACGTGAAGGCATTCGCCTCCGTTTCTCTCATATATGGCGGTGGTGTGCCGTTTGCCCGTCTAGATCGTGCCATTTGCCCTTCTGAAACGTGCCAAGGTACTTCCTCGAACGTGTCTTGCGACCGAGGTGACTCACCGCGTGACTCGAGAAATCCTTCGAAATGGTTTTAATTATTTTCCTCACTGAATGAAATGAAGCCTGTCGGATCGGTGGTGAGGAAATCGCGGCTCCTTTGAATCTCGCTTCGAAATGGCGAACGAGGAATTACTTTTTATTCTACCGGACCGGTTCGAAGACGAGGGAAAATTCATTTTCGTTGAAATTCGGGAAATCCGGTAAGTGGAGCCGGAATATCTATTTAAATATTTCGGATTCGCGTTGTACCTCACGGTCCTCCGTCTCGGAATTTGTATAAATTTGTCAGATATAGGAAATTATGTCCGTAATTCAAGATGGGGATTGTTCAGAGTCGAGGGTTCGACACGGCAAACTCAGCAAGTAAACTCGGAAGCGACTGCTGAAAAGTTTTTACGATGAAACGATTCCGATCGGCCGATTAACTACGAATCACGCATGCAACGCACTTCGCAGGATAAAGAGCAGAGAACACTACAAAAGGGATAAAAACCCTAGATCCCTATTCCACGGGGTGAGGGGTCACGAAGGGGTCACAGGTTGCCCTGGTAGAGTCCCCGCTTCCTCCACTCACTGCTCAGCCCACTCACTGCTCAGGCCGCTGCCTTCCAGTACCCTTCTCCCTCACTCCTCCTTCTCCTCCCCAGTTGTCGGGCCTCGGCATGGAAATGTTTTGCATCCCGTAGGAATGAGGGATGCTCGTGCATCCCATCCTGCATAGGGTTCGTCAAGCAGATCCCGATCCCATGGGAAGATTCCAGGGTCCTGGGTCCTGTTGCAGGGGCGTAGCGTCGACTTGGGCCTGTTGCAGCAACGAGGCTGCTCCTCGCATCGCATCACTCGGCCAGACTGCACAGCAGAGGGACCCCTCCCGATACCTTTGATGTCCCAGAGTTCCAAAAGACTTGGAGAATGGTGATATTCGAAACGGCCCTTGTAGCACATTACATTGAATCAATATTGAATCCATGTTGTTTCAATTCCAAGTTCCATCATGGTCCTTTTTCCTTTCCGGGGTGTCAGTTTTTCCCTTTGGCTTCTGATTGCATCACCGGATCTCTTTCGAGCTCCCTGCAACGCAGTCCATGTCAAGGTCCTCCACCTCTTGCTTCCTGTTTATCCGTTTCATCCATATGTTGTTCCTCATGTCAGGATCCTCTTCTGGGCTTGTCGTGACTGAGTATATAGGTCATGAATCAGAGAACGAGGTATACAAGGAATTGACCTCTACGGGGGTTAGGGAAAATCAGCAAAAGAAGTTTAAAAAAATCACAGGGAATGAAAAAGAAAAGAAAATTGCCTGTCGGATTGAGGCAAGGCAAGTAAAAATTGAATGAAAAAAGTAATATAATAGATAAACCGTTGCAAACAATCACACAATTCACAATATACTGTGAGCTTCACATTGAGAGTCTTCTGATTAGATGATAAAAATAAAAATATCAAGAAAATATACTCATTCCAATTACATTCACGTATTGACATTATACATTTTCACTCATTAGCATGATTGTCATCATCATCAGCAACGTGCAACTCCATCTCTTCCCCTTAACATTTTCTTCATGGTGCAGGAGTTGGACGCCCTTCATGGGTTTCAGCCTCATTTGCTTGGAAGACGCTCAATGGAATTGTCGACAATTGAATGGTCTCCGTAGCGCACCACTGGCGGATGAGCCAAATGCCAGAGATGAAAACAACACTGGCGAAAATAAAGGATAGTGGGGCAGGGACAGTCTTTGGGTTCCATCATGTATGGCACGAAGATTTTGTAATCTGTTCTTCCTTTTCAATTTCCATAAGTTTTTCAATTCAATTTTAGAGAGTGGCATACCAATTAGTGGACGGATGATAGAATGTGGCGTTCAGCTTCTTGATACTCAAGTAATCATAGATAGCTTTCATCGACTTGGACAAGGATTTTGTCACTCAGTCAGTAAGGAGTTTTTCCGGTGCTGCATGTTTTGTCACGATTTCAGTGACAAACATTCTCGAGACAGTCTCTGCCTTCTGATCCGGTGAGGGAAAAGCCTCTACCTACTGGGTGAGGTAATCAGTGAAGACCTACAAATATTTGTTGCCTTCATGAGATCGGGGCAACGGACCTGCAATTTCCATTGCCACGAGTTCGAAAGGACTTTTGGTCACCTGGAAAAACCGTCAAGGAACTGGTAGTCGACCTGGAGGAGTCTTCTTTTCTTGGCAGGATCGACAATTTTTCACAATTCGGTGGACGTCCTGATTCATCTTGGGCCAGAAGAATTGAGTCTTAATTCTTCCCACTCTGTTTTGTGTACTCCCCAATTTCCGGCTAAAGGAGGTTCATGATTTAGACGAACGACTCGTTAGTTAGTCGCTTCCTCCACTCACTGCTCAGCCCTCCCAGCGCTGTACCCGCTGCCTTCCAGTACCCTTCTCCCTCACTCCTCCTTCTCCTCTCCAGTTGTCGGGTCACGGCTTGGGAATATTTTGCGTCCCGCAGGAATGAGGGATGCGCGTGCATCCTATCCGGCATAGGGTCCATCGAACAGATCCCGATCCCATCGGAAGATTCCAGGGTCCTGGGTCCTGTTGCAGGGGTGTAGCGTCGACTTGGGCCTGTTGCAGTAACGAGGCTGCTCCTCGCATCACAAATGTAAAAATTGTACTCTGGGATTCCATTCGAAATTCGATTGGGGAACATCGATGAATCATGGGCTTCGATGACTCGATTGATTATCAACCGAAATAGGAAGAAATTAGGGCAGTCCAGATGAATTAATCGATGAAAAGGAAATTTTTCCTTTTTTTTACCCGGGAGACCCACGCTCGGGCGAAATAAGCCGGCTATCTAATGACGAGAGACCGAGCCCATGCAGGGCCCGTTATTGACTCCTGCTCCCTTCGTGCGACGAGAGCCTCGAAGTGCGACGAAGGCCTGCAATGAACTCTTGAGTGCAGAAAGTCCGAGACTCGGTGGAATGGGGACGGTCACCTCGATGGTTCGAATCGCGTTCCTCCGGTGCCGCCGGTGTTTCACGGACAGGAATATTTTTATCCAGCTCGGTGTCTCCTTTCTGGTGAGCATGAGCCATTTTTTCGCGGAATTGAGCAAAATCCAAGCTCTTCGGGAGCTTAGGAGAGCGACCGGGACGAACAAGGTCATACTTCTTTTCGATGAGCTCCAGAACTCCCACGAACACTGGAAGGACTGGCACAACTTCAGCGACCTCATGTCCTGCCCCGATCCGGCCGGGAACGCGACCTACCACTGCGAAGTCCACTTCGGAGATCTTGTACGAGGCCGACCTCGTCATTTTCTCCTGGAAGAACTTCGACCGATCTCGGTACAGCCTGGTTCCGGGGAAACGGGACGGCCAGATCTGGGCCCTATTCACTCAAGAGTCACCGTGGTACAGGAGCCCATTGAACATGCCCATCGACTGGGTGATGACATACGAATCGGACGCGGACGTTCACTTTGAATACGGACGCGTGTTCGAGAGAAGAATCGACAGTTCATCGAATCGGGAAGCGATCCAAGTGTCGTCTGGGAGAAATTTCGGAGCGGCTCTCATCAGCAACTGCGGCGCGCCCAGCAGACGGGAGGATCTCATCAGAGACCTCCAGAAGGAGAATCTGGTCGTCCACGTGTATGGGAAATGCGGCGACCGGGCGCTTCCCCAGCCGTTCATCGACGGATATCAACGTCTGTCGGCCGAGTATAAATTCTTCATGTCGTTCGAGAACGCTATATGCCGGGATTACGTCACGGAAAAGTTTCTCAGTGCCCTACTCTTCCCGTGGATACCCGTAGTTCTCGGCGGTGCCAATTATTCTGCACTGGCTCCGCCAAAATCCCACATCAACGTGATGGACTTCTCCTCGGTGCGAGATCTCGCAGATTACCTGAAATACCTGGACGGGAACGAAACCGCCTATCAGGAATATTTTCGATGGAAATCCGATTTCTCCGTGAGCTTCGATACGCAAGATGCCTGCCGCGCGTGCAGACGCCTTCACGGAATCCGCAATTCGAGCGGCAGCGGCACCATCGATCTGACGGCGTTCTCCATGGAGCGACGTTGTTTCTTCCCCAAGTCAAGCGACGGGATTTTTTCCCAAAGGATTTCTCTTCGTTGAAGATTGCGACTTCCTCGGTTGCAATATTTTATGGGATGTTTGGGAATAAATATTTGTTTCAAGTTCCTTTTTCCAAGCTTGATGCTTCGCCTGAATATTCATCTTGACTAATTTTCTGCTTGATTCAGGAAATTACATTACATTACATTACATTACATTACATTACATTACATTACATTACATTACATTACATTACATTACATTGATCCTCCAAGCTAACAAATAAGCTTTCATCTTGCGAATGTAATTGGTCAAATTTCCGCCTCCGGGTGACAGTCAAGGCCGCAGCTGCGCTTCTTCCAATTTTTTGCATCTAAGACCGACAATTTTCCTTTAATGCACAAAGCGAGTTACCTCATAATCACCAAGGTCTATGTCATCCGCCGGCTCCTCGCCCTTCGTCGGATTTTCCAGAGACTTCAAGAGTCTGCGGAAGAGGTTTGGATGCGTGTTTCGTGCATCTGGGAAAGGCGCGAGAACGCATCGTTCGAGGGAAGCTGCGTGGAGGGCTGCAGGCAGAATGGACTTCACTGTCGGCTACTGCGGGTCATTCATGCTGTGTATGCAGGGTACCGTTCTCTCTCCTTTCCTGTTCCTTGGGCACGCGGGAGGGATCCGTAGAGCCTCGACAAAAATTTGCGCGATCGAGGGTAAAAGCTCTTATCCCCTAGGCGACGATGGCCTGTTCTCCCCTTTGGCCTGCTCTCGTCAGGAGCAGGCCAAAGGGGAGGGCTTCATACCCGATCGGCAGACGCACGTGTGGCCATAGGTCAGCGTATGTGTGGCAGCTGCGGCGTTTCTGTGGCTGTTCGGTTGTTGGACCATGCGTGCCACAGGAAACTTTTGTACCCTTGACCTACATTCACCAGACATGGATGTTCCACGCACATACGCAATACACGACTGAAGGCGAAAGGAAACATTTGCGGATGCTTTCATGAACACGGTAGTGTAGCACCCCAGTGACTAATCGTTTTCCATTCTTGGGTGCCTAATGAGTTCCCAGGAATAATGGAAAAACAATATTAATTCTTCTATCGTCCATTCGTCATTCAGTGGCGTCAGTGTACCGGGTAGACGAGAAGGACGGTGGTGTGAGAAAGGGAATGATACCTTTTGATCTATGGGGCTCCAAGACATGTGTCAAAAGGAATCGACGTTCGTCCGGAGAACCACTTCATTAAAGGATTATTATCGATGTGGTAGCATTCGTCCAGTCGTCCAGATACTCATCGTTCGACTTGCCGTGACATGGACTAATGGGAAGGAACACTATTTAAACTCGACCTCGAACTTCAGGAAAGAAGGAGGAGGTGAGAGGACGGAGTGTTCCAGACTTCGCTACCGTCACCAAGTGTCAGGACTAGGGTCCCGTTCGTAATCTGGAACCTGGCTATTTCCATTCGGTTGGGGCCGAGTACTGGGGCTGGTCGAAGCCGGACTCTGGCGGATCCGGTTGGAGACAGATCCTGTTCCTTGGTGGTTGAAGCCGGAAGGAACGATGAGAAATAGTGTCACGTATTGGCTTCGGGAACGATCCCTAATCAATACACGACTGTGGGATTATTAGGTAATCTCGGGTTCGGTACAGCAAACTCAGGAAAGGAAATCCACCATCGGAACTTAAAAATAATTACACATTTATATTAATATTCAAAGGTTTAAAATTAAAAAGAATGATGAAATAAAATATTGGAGGGACAAAAGACACAACGCCAGAAACACCAGAAAAACGTCTCACAGGCAAATCTCTAATTGATCCCCGCCCCACCCCACAAGCTGCTCCTCAGCTCCTGCTCTCGCTATCCCACTCTCTTCTCTCAATTCTCTCCTCTATCCTCCCTCGACCTCCTTTGACTCCTCCTTTTCCCCCGGGTCTTCCCGGATGAAGCCGATGAGGTTTTTCCGTTCCAGGTTATTAGTCCGGATGTCTCATCCTCGGGCATTATCGGGCAACATGGTCAGGATATCCGTTCCCGGAGAAGGACTGCTTTTATCTTTCTATTACATCCTGCGTCTTGTATCAGGTCCCTAGGTTCGACCTTCTTAATGAGCCTTTTAATATGTTTCAATAGCAAGGACGAGATCGAAGAGTGGGCGTGCGACGGTTGGAGCCCGAGGCAACCCCTTTCGATATCATTGTGTTAACCGTGATTTCAATAAATCACGAGATTAAGATGCGAGCGCTGCTGCATCGACGGTGAGCTAGTTTCGGTGATCTTTCTCTGAACTTCATTGTGTTCTTGCCAACTGAAGCTGTCGCCTTTGCTTGGTTGTGCTGAGGATATTAGATCATTGTTTGACTATTAATATCTCTGATATCTTCTTGCATTTTGAACTGTATGTTTGGAACTGCATTTGGAACTGTATGTAGAATAAAAGTAATCTATGTGAAGCCTGGTTGCTTAGGAATCCTTGCCCAAGGTAATTGATTCCGTATCGACCACTGCGAACCTTTCCAAAGGGAGCAAATTCTCTCAATCGGTAACGATAAGGCAGTTTGCCAGTAAGATCATAAATATCTCTTGTAATTTAGTCTCACCGGCCACGCCAGAGTACCGATCGTTACAGTAGCATAGTATAATACTATCTTATATAATTAGTAAGTTTCAGGGTAGATTAGCTCCTGTATTATCCTATGCCTCCTGCCCATCCATGGGTCAAAATCTTGCTTGAGCAGGGGCTTATGCCAGTACCAGCAGTACTAGTACTGTAGATAGAAATGTCTCCACCGTTGTAGGTTACTGGTTGCCGTAGAAAAAGCGAACATACGAGTATATGGAGTGGCACATTCATACACCACGTTTGTGCCATGCTTCCGCGTGCGGACAGACCGGCCAGGTTATTTCTGTCAATAACGTGCCCCACACGAAAGTCACTCTCGCCCCAACGATGAGGGTGCCACAGATAACGCGGACATTTCCGCTACGGCCCATGCTCATACCACCCATGACCCGTGGATGCCATGTGCGGGCTAATGTACTTGGCCCATGCTTGTAACTCGCATACTTCTGTGATGAGTCACACTTGGCGCGGGGATGAATTGCAGACCGGGTAGCGTGCACGATCGGTTCGACTCGGTTCGACCTGACAATCACCAGTGTGGCTAAACGACCAGGTGGATGTGAGGTGGATTTCGAACCAGGGGAATATCCAGCAGGTTTGAATTCGCTTAAGGACATATCAGCCTGGTTCCTAGTCCAACTGGCGGGTGAATTCCTGCTGCCAGAACGAAATGAAGCAACACGAGAACTCAAGTGATAGTCCTCTCGATATGTCCTTCTTACATATAAGTTATGCCCTACCGGAACAAGTGGAGAAGTTGGAGAACCTCGGGGTCTGGATCTCCAAGGCTTCGGCAGTTTCGCGGGAACTCAGGTGGACTGTGGTAGCCACATCTGAAGAGGCGAGACGTTCGGTTTTCGAGAGAAAACAGTTGAAACGATTTTACAAAATTTGAGTAAGCGAGACCATATATGACCAAGACTAGCCCATTGCGACCCATGCTGACCCGTGACGAATCTTGGTGTCCCATCGCGGCCCATGGCGACCCATTGCATCCAATGATGACCCACGGTGAACCACGGTGGCCGAATGGACCAACGACAATCGACTCGCCTTTCATTTTGCAGCAAAAAGCCGATTCCGGATGTACTTTTCCCTTCAAGGAAGGAGTTAAATAAAGAGAACTGATATTCGGCAGGTAAGATAAAACCCAAGTCTTTCTTTTATTTCAATGAATGACTTAGTTTTGTCCCATTTTTCGACAGGAACTCAATGAGAATAATTGCATGCGACATCTAAACGATACAATTTTAAAATGATATTTCATATGGAAGTACTTGTCTCGGTACTGATTTAAATACAACTTTTATTGCATGTATTCATTCCCGAGTACAATTTCTTTACTCATTAAGACTATTCTCATGGGAAAATTTTATTTTTCACGAATCTTGCACCAGCAATACTTGGGAAGATATTTATAAGATATTTGATAATCCTGCAGTTCTGGGGGACTGATTTCGGAATTTAACGGTTTTTTTAGTCATATCTTCTAATGAACTTTTTTTCTTCAAGCGCATATCTAATTTTTTTCTTTACATCACCAATGGATTTCTGTTTCATTGCTTGCCGAAGACGTCACACAACGGAAACTAACATAATGGGAGAATACGAAGGAGTTAGTCCAAAGCATCTCAGCACATGGGTCGAGAACGGATATTCAAAAGAAGAATAATGCTTTTTCTAGATCGTCAAGCGACGATAGCGAGTTTCTTTGGCAGAAGGAAAACAAACTCGCTGGTAAGTTGTATTCGCATTGGAACTATTTGGCAAAGACCCACGTTCGAGAGATAAACAGGTTATCTTATCTGGAAAATGGTTGCCTAAGCCACTTCTCTTACCGACTGAGCTATCCGCAGCGTTGAAGCACGTCGAGAGGCAAGAATTTCCCAACGGCGCGATGACAGCTGCAAAGTGAGGCGGTGGTGGTTCTCTCTCTCTCTCTCGAGGCCCTGCAATTGCTCTGTGAATGCGAGATTTCAAGGATTTGTGGAATGGAATATGTTCAATCGACAGATCGAACTCCGTTTGCCTGGTGTAGGACGAGATGGCAATCCAGCAGTGTTTGCTCAGTCCGGAATAATTTTATTTTCCTCTGTTTCTTATTTCTGGCGGGCGCGAGCTACTTCTTCATCGATGTGACCGAAACCCATGCACAGGTGGACATGATATTCAGGAAAGAGGAAACAAATGGATTGAAAAAAAAGATTATCCTCTTATACGACAAGCTCCAAAGCTCGCAGAAGCACTGGAAGGAGTGGTACAACTTCAGTAACCCTCTGTTGTGCCCTGATCCAGCAGGGAACACGACCTACCAGTGTGACGTTCGCTTCGGGAATGGCCCTGTCCTACACGAAGCAGATCTCGTCATTTTCTCCTGGGTCTCATGGGACCGAACTCAGCAGACCCCCGTCCCGGGGAAACGGGACGGCCAGATCTGGGCCCTATTCACGCAAGAGTCACCGTTGTACAGGTCCCCATTGAACATGGCCGTCGACTGGGTGATGACATACGAATCGGACGCGGATGTGCAATTTGAATACGGAAGTGTACCCAAGAGAAAAAGCAACAGTTCATCGGATTGGGAGGCAGTCCAAGTGCCATCGGAGAGAAATCTCGGAGCAGCTCTCATCAGCCATTGTGATGCGCCCAGCAGACGGGAGGATCTCATCAGAGACCTCCAAAAACAGAACCTGATGATACACGTTTACGGGAATTGCGGCGGAAAAAGACTACCAGGATCTAACATGGATGGCTATCGATTTTTGTCGACCAAATATAAATTCTTCATGTCCTTCGAGAATATCGTCTGCCGGGACTACGTCACGGAAAAGTTTTACAACACCCTTCTCTACCCAATGATACCCGTGGTTCTAGGTGGAGCAAATTATTCCGCTTTGGCTCCACCAAAATCGTATATCGACGTGATGGACTTCTCTTCGGTGAGAGATCTCGCGGATTACCTGAAGTACCTGGACGGGAACGAAACTGCCTATCTGGAATATTTTCGATGGAAGTCTGACTTCGCCGTGAGTTTCGAATATCACCCGGGTTGCAAAGTGTGCAGACGACTTCATGAAATCCGAAATTCCAGCGAAACCGGAGCTGTCGATCTGACGACTTTCTCCAAGGAGCGACGCTGTTTCTTTCCCAAATCCATCGATAACATTTTTTCCGAAAATATTTCCTTTTATTGACGATCGCGACGTGAAATTTGCAATAGGTTGGGCAGTTTTTTTTACTGCGAAAAAAGTACTTGACAAAGAGTACAAAAGATTGACCGGATTGACCAGATAAACCAGATCGACCAGCTTAACCGGATTGGCTGGTCATAATCAGAGTTAGAAGCTATCTAAAATAGTAAAATTACTTTTGACGCACTGTTCGTTAAAACGTTTGCCTTGTTTTTTTTCCCCTTTTATTTATCGGTTTTGTCTTTTAACTTCCTGGAGCGCTTGATGAGCCTCTCTGGAACATTGCAAGAACCTTTTTAGAACTTATCTTGAGCTGGAGTTGACTCAAGATATCCTTCGAAATTATTACATTTTTATTCTTCCTCGTATGAAATCTAGTCTCCGTGAAATCGTGATTAAAAACCTTTGAACAAAAAAAAGAAAATGCAGTGCATTTCGTGATACTGGTTCGACGTTGAGGGAAAATTCACGTGCAATTAAAGGGAATATTTAAAATATTCGTTAGACAGCTCAAGAATATTTAGTTAATATTTTGAATCCATGTGCCCCATCTCACAATCTGTTAAAATTGTTTTGATTTTGGTCTCAGATAGTATTTGGAATTAGAATTTTAAAGACCGAGAATCTTATTTAATTTCTACTGAATTTCTCTCATCAAAATAATTTAATAGTAATTTTGAATTGAATATTTAGCATTAAGCAACTTCAATCAGAATCATTGCCGAAAACGCTTGGAAATATGAAACGTAAAAAATTCCTTGGAAATAGCGCACGACAGAAGTGCACTTCATCAATTTCAAATCCCAAGTCATTAACTGGTAAAAGGTTAATTAAATGGATTCTCCTCCTACCTTAGAGAGAGAGAGACGGGAAAAGTGTTTGGAACCAGTTTTTACTACGTACACATGATGCATCAACGTTGCCTCTTTGTAAATATTGAATTCAGGTATGTGTAAGTCGTTCAGGCCCTCATTGGCTCCATCATTCGCATTGTTAAGAACTCTGGCGCGGATTCCCACACGAGCAGCGAGCTTTGTAAAATGGGCGAGGGAGTTCTCCCTCGATGCCATGATGAACTTTTTGAGTCCAAACGTCTAAAAAGCGTTGAAATGTAAAATTGTTGCCAAGTGGTTTTTGCTGGCTCGGGATGTCCAGAGTTGCCATTCCTGCATCCATCTAACGGTAGAAGATCAAATTCCCCTCGGAGCAAATGCTTCCATTCGACTCAGTCTAAGATGCCTGCACGAGCCTATACCTAATCAAAAGACTTGGACAAGGACCGTGTATCTATCACAAAAAACCCAAAACTTGTCATAGAAGCGTTGCATTGGATGATAAAGTTATTCGCAGTACGTGCACGACTCTTTGCCCTGTTTCCAGGCAACCCACGAAGTCACGATTGATCCATATATGCATCAAACACCCGGATTGGCTACCAATTATCTTGCGAAACTCCCAAGGCAACCATTGCCTCTGTGAGAGCGCATGACACAATCATATTCCTGCCCATCAGTTTGACAGTAAGAGATTCTGAGAAGAGGAAATCTGGAAGTGCAACAGTTGAGGATCGTCACGGAAAGACGAAAATTCTTCGGTTGGAAACTCAACCGAGAGGAATATATTTTATTGAGATTGGGAGAGTCGTGGTCGCCTTGAGGCACCGAATTCAAACGCCAGATACGCTTCAGAATGCACGTTGGATGAAAAGTTTCGCCATTCTACGATCGTCGTACCATCTGACTATGCGACTAGACGGCTTTCAGAGCCATTGTCTGATTTCTTCTGGAGCGACTCTCCGGTGTTTCCCAAGTTCACATTACAAGCCTCTGATTTAAAGACTATTTATTGGACTATACACTGCTTGAATCAAATCCGGCTCGTTGAAAGTTTCAATGATAGCTATTCAAGGCGACGTTTTTAATGAAACGACATATCTCAATGGAAGCAAAAATGATTTTTTTTAGCTTAACCGTCCTCGGATAGGCAGCTCTCCTAGTTAAGAAACGGTTATAGACCATCTGTTCAAGATGGATGGTCAAGAAGGATTGTTTTTTCTCTCTCTCAAAAGCAAGGATACAGAAGGGGAAGAAAATCTGGCTGCAATTAACAATTTCGGATTTTATTTTTCCCAATAGGATTTTTCACATTCGCCCGATACGTCCTGTGTATTTCTTAGACAGACACTTTTCTTGGGTCCTTTAATCAACAAGTGTGGGTGGGCCTGTTGGACGGAAATAAAAAATTCAGGAATGCTGACTGAATCAACGCTCTGTTCTCAAGGCAACCCTACCATCTCAAGGCGTTAGACATTCACTTGAGAGAAAGGCTTATCCTTATTTCCCTCATATTCTGAGTTTTGGTATTTTGATCGCGTCGGATAATGACATTACACGTGTATGAGTGCTTTTGACATACGGTATGCAACAAACGTTGACAATCAATTCGGTACTCAGCTTCTCGATAATACATTGACATAAATCAATGGATCTCTTTGGAGATGTACATCGTAACAGTCTCCCTCAATAATAGTCTTGTAAGGAATCCCTCAATATTGCTACCGTATCAGCGGTACATTATTAGTATTGGAATTTCAGTAGTATGTTAGGTGTTCTCAATAGGGAAATGATTGCGTCGCCCATGAAGATTAAGAACGGATTCACCACAAGAGAGTATGGCATACCAAGGGCGAGAAAGACGGTGACCCAGTATGGATCTCCAAAGGTATATTTCACCTGGGGTCGATACCGAGGGACGAGTGCTGCCCATCGAAGAAGAGGAAGTCATCTTGAAAAGAGGGCGAAGCACTTGCACCTAAGGATGAACATGCTACCACCAAGGGTGCTGGACCCCTCGGTGAGCATTTTCACCCTAGTTTCAAAGCGATCATCATCATCCCTTGCGTGGCTGTCCTGTGACAAATCATGCACGCCCTAAAGGGTGCGAGATCTCGCCTTCATTGTTTGCCTCGGCAAGAGAATAACGGGCCTTCATGGGCAATTTTTTTTAAAAAGAGGTTAAAGAGTGAAAAATATGCCCATTTAGAAATAAAAAATCAGCCTGCTTGAAAGAAGTGATATATCTGGATTGGGCATCTCAACACGTACGGGAATTAGTCCGGAGAGTCTAATCTAAAGCCATAACTATCGATCTTCTACTATCTATCGAGAGCCATGAATGATTGAAAGTCACCAACAAGAGGGGCATGGATACTATTTGCATGGACGACCACATAATACCCCAGAGAGAAATGAAATATTAAAGGCGATAGCGACTCGAAAAAAAATGGCTTGCTGACGTTGTCCCCATTCCGTGTGTAGTTGCGGGGAGGGTTTCGTGAGAAAAAAGATGGAGGAAATGCTGTAAATACAGGTGAGACGCTCCTGCGAAATGTTGGCACATTACTTGAAATGAGAGTTAGGCCTCGACTCCACACGTCAACTTGGACGTAAATAATGTTTTCATGCCCTAACCCATTCCAAGAATCATCGATCTACAATATGTAACTGCGAATATCAATATCAATTACTGGAAGTAGTTGCCCCTTCCCCCACCTTTCATCGACACTAAATACGGTTTTTCCAAATTTCTCTCATGTCTCGAAACTGTACTTCCGTTTTCAAAACTATTTGAACAAATCCCAAATATATCAATTACTGGAAGTAGTTGCCCCTTCCCCCACCTTTCATCGACACTAAATACGGTTTTTCCAAATTTCTCTCATGTCTCGAAACTATACTTCCGTTTTCAAAACTATTTGAACAAATCCCAAAACTCCGCAAACTTTTCACAAAACTTGACATCCGATTTCATTGCTGAAGTATGAAAAGCGAATCTCGAAGCGCGTTTTTCATATCTTTCAGTGCCTTTTTCGAAACCAAAACGTACGGAAAAGGATAAGAAGACCGATTCGACGAGTGCGGACTATGGCTGACGACGACATACTTTATCCTCCCAAAATCATTTCCAACCGATCAGAGGTTTTCTCATCGTCCAGAGTCGCCAGAGCGGAATGCTCCTTCTCAAACGTTGAAATAGTTTCTCGCGTCGATACAGCAATGTAGTTGGCAGGCGATAATGCCGATTGCTACTCAGTAAAAACCAAAATACCCGATCCTGAGAATTTACTTACGATTAATTTCTGTTACAATATGATCAGCTGAAATGGGTTGAAAAGGGAATTGTAGCCCGTGTCCAACCTAGCCAGTCATTTTATGATCTTTTTTGTTTATAATTGGTTACAAAAATGTTTTGACCTGTGACCCATTTTTGTTCGTAGATATGAGTGTTCGTTGCAAAAATCTCACGTTATGATCTCAAAATCTTTCAAACTTGTGCTCGCTCTATTGGCTCGTTGAGGGGTTTTCGACCGGGTACAACGCCCTGCTCCCTTTTCAATGACGACACAAGTCAATTGACTTCTCAAAATAGCAGTCTGACCTCATTAGGGTGTAGTAAGATGGTAATGGGCCCGGCGGGCAGAAACCGTGATCTGTTGTGGAGCAGATATTTGCAAGAATGGGAGGGGAGAAATCTATGACTAGATACTTAAGCGAGAAATATACTCTCTGACTCTCTAGATACTTAAGCGAGAAATCTATGACAAGAAGGAATACCAAAGGTCCCGTACATTTTATGCATTTTATCGCATGACGTTAGTTTGAGCTTTTAAAAATAAGGGAAACCGGTTAAAGTGTCTCTTTCTGCTTCTATTCCGGCCTCCCAAAGAGATATTGTAACCGGAATGCATATTGAGATTAGGAGAATCTTCAGAATATTTATTTTCACGGTCTCTTCT
The DNA here is from genome assembly GCA_905338385.1 of Darwinula stevensoni. NCBI lineage: Eukaryota > Metazoa > Arthropoda > Ostracoda > Podocopida > Darwinulidae > Darwinula > Darwinula stevensoni. Next base: position 11,006 of record CAJPEV010001257.1, on the reverse strand, counting down.
TGACTGTCCCCAGACATTCCTTACCCCGTACGTTAGAATATTGAAGAGCATACGTTGATTTTGATCAAGGGACGCACTTTTGACTGTCGGACGCATGGATGTGCGAAAAGAGCGCAGAGTTTTGCGGATTGTACGTTAGGTTTTGAAAAATGTCCATAAAGATATGAAATAGGGCACTAGCAATTGGAAAAAAAAACTGTAAGAATCGGGCAGATGGTCGAACTCGATCGACGAGGAAACTGTTCAACGCCCGATTCATGTGCCTCCTTCCTATCGATGAGACAAACATGTATGTAGTATGAAGATAGGAATCATCGCGTATGGAGTGAACGTTGCTTCTTCATGACATATTAATAATTCCTTTCGCTTTGCGTCTGTAACAGGCCTTATCACCTTGGAGACATGGGCATGGAGCTCTGCTCGGGAAGAATTCATGTCTGGGTCTTCTTTCGGGAACGAAAATGCGTTATTGCACTTCCTCCGGGATAATAAAAAAAAATCTAAAACGGTTTGCGTCAAATATCATGGCATACGAAGACGCAAAAACCATTCACTACAATCTTTGAAACCACAAATTCTGCGTCGCGTGACTGAAAGATGAGTCACCCGAATTTTTCATCTTTGAGTGAGGCATGCAACACGAAATGAATCATTTTCACCCTTCTACAGTAATATGATTGCCTGCAGGAGATTGCTTTGCGGAGAAGCGGACGATTGGGACGGTTGGACTTGGTGAAATCTCCTAGATACGAGGTTGCAGGTTTCTATCGTGCCGACCGACCGGAATGGACGACCCGCGCTGACGAAAGATGTTACGTTAGCCTTTCCCAAGAGACTAGGATGTATGCGCTGTGCGAGCCGCTTTCTCTCTACTTGGTAGGCGAACGGGAACGGGGGAGGATGCAGCTGCTGCTCTGGTTCCTCGTTTGGTTCGTATGGAGGGCGATGGGGACCATCACGACTCAGCAGTTCTTCGCCCCCCAGAACTGGAACATGAAGATCACGTCGCCGATTCGAGAGCTTCTTGTTCTTTCGGAGCTTCAGTGCGCCATGGCTTGCAAGCAGTGAGTCGCTCGCGACTTTTCTCTGGATAAATGCCCTTTGAAGTTCTCTATAATTAAGTGGTTGAGGGCTGTTCGAGTTTCACAGCGCCGTTTCTCATAGGAAACATCTTCCACACTTAGATTTTGAAACACGTGGACGTGGCTTTAGGCGTAAATCAACTTGACGGAGGATATCCATTTGCTTAAAAATCCACCCACCGAAGATATCCACATGATTCGAAGCACACCTACGCGAATGAGCAACCGGTTATCCACCAACTGGGACATCCACCTAGTTCCAAACGCATATCGTATCTACCCTGCCTTTCAGCCCGGTTGGACGCAGGTGCCCCTTTTTGCAAGGGTCGCGTAGACATACAGTATAAGGAATTCAGGATTGAACCAACTTTCCGGGAACTTTAACTGGTTCTTAAGCTTGTGGCTTTCCATTTTTCATCTGCGAAAGCCAGATCCCTCGTTCGCTCACGGAGTTCTTGTATTTTATTGCTTTAAAATTAAGGAAAACCTCTTTCTTGGATAAAGTAAGAAATCCTTCGAAAGCTGAATAAATAAAATTAAAAATTTGTTTCAAGCTGTGGAATTAATCAAATTGAGAAACTCTAAAATTAACGAAAATTGCATTTCCTCATGGAATGCGCAACCAAAATCGGACCTTCTAGTCATGCGCAATACTGCTCATTGCTAAAACGTTGTAATCCATCTTTTCATTGAAGCTCCTGGAGTCAAGTATATGATGCCGACGTCCTTGCTTGTAATTAATGATTTTAACATTGATTTTTTTTATTGCCTTGCTTCGTGCGTTATGTTTCAAAGTAATCATCGTGTCCGTAGACGTTTCACAAGCATTTGGATTGTTCTCTGAAAAATGGCCGGATTTAGCCTAATGCCTGGTCATATTTCGCCTCTGATGGAGGTAATATGTCCTCTCTGGACTAACTTGGAAGGGGTTTAATTTTGCAATGACCATTCATTTTTGCTTGAATGTGCCTTGCTGCGACTGAGTGATGGGGAAATAATGTATGTTTTGGAAAGGATGTAGCAATGATTCGACTTTTTTGGCCATTGAAGCCAGGACTCCCTTTTCAGGGTCGTATTCCTCCAAATTAACTCCATACCAGAGATAAAGTTGAACATGGACGTAAAGTTCTTCTGCTACACCACTCAAAGCAAGCAGACGCAAACGAACAATCCATGTAATGGGTTAAATAGAATCTCAGCAATCGTTGTTCTTTCAGGAACTCCACGTGCTTGAGTTACTCCGTGACACGCCATTCCGGGACTTTCACCTGCCGCTTCGGATACCGATACGACGAGCTGAGGACTGCCGACGCAGATAGCAAGTTCTTCTACAGAGATGTGCCGGCTGGTGCATTTTGCATTTTTAAATCCTCAAAATTTTCCTGTCGGGGAATCTTTGGAAGGGCGAATGAAGGAGATCCGCCTTTTCTATTTTAAATTGTCTGCAATTTTTTTCCCGTTGTAATTGGCCGCCAAAGGAATCAATTTGAGTCTGTTGCATTATTTTGATACCGTCATGGCAAGAATGGCGTCATTCACTTTCTCCTATGCACACATTTCAATCCATTTATTTTAACATTTCCCTGACGATTCAGCCTCGAAAACGTCCGGGTCCCCCAAACTATGGGAATTTCACGTTGCTACTGAATGATGTAGGAACACAAAAATGAATTTTGATGGGTGGATATATTTATTTTAAGAGAATCCTTCTTCTTAAATAGTTTCGAGTGTTAGTCTCTAAACCATACCGTTGAGTAAAACGCAAAATGATTGACTTCTCCGGAAGGGTTCAACCTGGTGCCAGGTACGAGACGTTACGTGAAGATGACCGTGAAAAGCATCGTCGGTTATGACGCGGCGACTATGTGCAAGAATGAAGGCAGCCTACTGGTCTCCTCCACTGACGACGCGGTGCACGACTACACGAAGCAGCTGTGGGCCAATCGACCGTCTGGGAGCAATTTCGTGGTCGGTGGGGTGAGCATCACGAACCAGAACACTTGGATATTTCCGGATGGTGAGTCTCCTTTCGTGGCCTTCGCGTGGCGATCCCAGATCTCAGACACTCATGCATGTGAGCGATGACTCGAAAATAATTTCACCAACTTCATCATGCTCTGGGAAGAGGGGTACCCACTGTGGCATTGGGCCCCCAAACATCGAATAAATTCTGCATGCNGAATGATGTAGGAACACAAAAATGAATTTTGATGGGTGGATATATTTATTTTAAGAGAATCCTTCTTCTTAAATAGTTTCGAGTGTTAGTCTCTAAACCATACCGTTGAGTAAAACGCAAAATGATTGACTTCTCCGGAAGGGTTCAACCTGGTGCCAGGTACGAGACGTTACGTGAAGATGACCGTGAAAAGCATCGTCGGTTATGACGCGGCGACTATGTGCAAGAATGAAGGCAGCCTACTGGTCTCCTCCACTGACGACGCGGTGCACGACTACACGAAGCAGCTGTGGGCCAATCGACCGTCTGGGAGCAATTTCGTGGTCGGTGGGGTGAGCATCACGAACCAGAACACTTGGATATTTCCGGATGGTGAGTCTCCTTTCGTGGCCTTCGCGTGGCGATCCCAGATCTCAGACACTCATGCATGTGAGCGATGACTCGAAAATAATTTCACCAACTTCATCATGCTCTGGGAAGAGGGGTACCCACTGTGGCATTGGGCCCCCAAACATCGAATAAATTCTGCATGCACCTAACAATATGGATTTAAAAAATGCAAAAACATAAAAACGCCTCATTTTGACTTATTAACGGATTCTCATCGCTGTTATTCATACTGTATCACTTCTCCCATTAGGAATTCACGTACCATCTTCATGCATCAGCCTTATGCTTCGTTTCTCTATTTTTTGTCAATCAAAACGAAGAACAATTTCATAGTGCCTTTAAATATATCATTTCGTCATTGCTTTGCTACTCCTCGGGCTTTCGACATGTTTTCTTTGTGAGTCTTCATTCTTGGCCTATGAAATTCTAATGGATTCATTAGGAAACTGCTACGAGCTTGAGTAGTACTTTTTCCAATATTTTATGTTGGAGCTCCTATTTGACGATGAGGGTATATTGTTGAGAGTATAGATTATTAGTGAAGCGTGAATACGAACTATTTCTCTGCCAAAAATTATCCTCTCTTCGAATGTGGAATCAAATAATTTTTTCCAGAGGACTCATGCGTTGGCACGCGTGAGCACACACACACAAACAGGCACTAAACTACGTATTAGGAATTGACCTACTATCCGGTATTGATAGTACTAGGTGCAGACGAAGTCTGGACAAGCCAAAATGAAAGAAATTAGATTTAAAAAATGCATCATTTTTTCCTCATGCACACACACACCCATATATACACACCCACAAAAGAAATTAGATTAGAAGTGCCAAAAAATTCTCGAAGCGTCAGGAAAATATTGTGAGAATTGGAATTTCTTCCCAATTATTGAATCTCGAGATGGATGTGGCACTTTCCAACGGGTAAAATTGTCTCTTTTTTTTTAAGGAAAACCAACTAAACCTGATGCAGGCGCGCATATGTTGGCAACAGTAACGCATTACACGTTTTACTCAATGGTTGAGAGATTTAGAGAATTTTTTCCCAGGAACCGTGACCTATGTTTGGTCCATGGACTGAAGCTATAGGGTAATTTGGGGGAATATGGCCCTACAAAATGAAACCTGGTCATCACGGCCCATCAAGGCCGAATTTGACTTTTACAATTTTTCTAAAATATTGATAGACATCTCCTTTACTAAATCCCAGCAAGGCATATGTAAAAAACCCATGGATCCTAGGATCTTTTTCGAGTTGGTCCCAAGAAGCCATATTACCCCTATAGTTGGGGAATATGGCCACATCTGAAAAAACAACTCCAGGTTTTCCAGGAACATGCTGAGTACCTTGTGAAATATTCTGGAACATGCTGAGTACCTTGAAACGTAATAAAGAACTCTCAGCAGTTGAAAAAGAAACACTAACTGCATTGAGGACAAGCAAAGAAGCCGATATCCTTCCATGACTCGAGGATCCTTTGAGGAAAGCAGGATTGCAACGCTTTTGCTATTGAGTAACACTGCACGTGAGTATGGGACTATACCTGGAGACTGCGTGTAAGAGAAATGATCAAACAGATTAAAGTGAACATGCGCCATGAGTGTAAAATAAGAAGTCTTACATTGCCGGAAAAAGTAGTTGCGTAATTTTTGCACGTAATAATAAATGGTGCCAAAAAATCACAGTAAACCTTTCTTGTACGCAGGATATTTCCTTGCATTCAACTTTCGTGCAACGAAAATTTATTGAGAATGTCAAGCTATGCGGACGTGCAGGAGGAGGTGCTTGAGAATATTCTCATGTACTGCTTATTTCGTCCAGATGTGCAGTACGTCTATCCATATATCCAGAGGAAGTGCATTGGATGTTCTTTTGCAGCCTGAGATCTCACATGAAAGGAAGCTGACACTGTCAATCGGTCAGGTCGGTGCTAGCATGAAATGAAGGATGTGTCCATATTACCCCAATTCGAGATTCCCATATTCCCCTATATTGGTTTGCATGACAAAATTGACAAATTGATNGACTTCTCCGGAAGGGTTCAACCTGGTGCCAGGTACGAGACGTTACGTGAAGATGACCGTGAAAAGCATCGTCGGTTATGACGCGGCGACTATGTGCAAGAATGAAGGCAGCCTACTGGTCTCCTCCACTGACGACGCGGTGCACGACTACACGAAGCAGCTGTGGGCCAATCGACCGTCTGGGAGCAATTTCGTGGTCGGTGGGGTGAGCATCACGAACCAGAACACTTGGATATTTCCGGATGGTGAGTCTCCTTTCGTGGCCTTCGCGTGGCGATCCCAGATCTCAGACACTCATGCATGTGAGCGATGACTCGAAAATAATTTCACCAACTTCATCATGCTCTGGGAAGAGGGGTACCCACTGTGGCATTGGGCCCCCAAACATCGAATAAATTCTGCATGCACCTAACAATATGGATTTAAAAAATGCAAAAACATAAAAACGCCTCATTTTGACTTATTAACGGATTCTCATCGCTGTTATTCATACTGTATCACTTCTCCCATTAGGAATTCACGTACCATCTTAATGCATCAGCCTTATGCTTCGTTTCTCTATTTTTTGTCAATCAAAACGAAGAACAATTTCATAGTGCCTTTAAATATATAATTTCGTCATTGCTTTGCTACTCCTCGGGCTTTCGGCATGTTTTCTTTGTGAGTCTTCATTCTTGGCCTATGAAATTCTAATGGATTCATTAGGAAACTGCTACGAGCTTGAGTAGTACTTTTTCCAATATTTTATGTTGGAGCTCCTATTTGACGATGAGGGTATATTGTTGAGAGTATAGATTATTAGTGAAGCGTGAACACGAACTATTTCTCTGCCAAAAATTATCCTCTCTTCGAATGTGGAATCAAATAATTTTTTCCAGAGGACTCATGCGTTGGCACGCGTGAGCACACACACACAAACAGGCACTAAACTACGTATTAGGAATTGACCTACTATCCGGTATTGATAGTACTAGGTGCAGACGAAGTCTGGACAAGCGAAAATGAAAGAAATTAGATTTAAAAAAGGCATAATTTTTTCCTCATGCACACACACACCCATATATACACACCCACAAAAGAAATTAGATTAGAAGTGCCAAAAAATCCTCGAAGCGTCAGGAAAATATTGTGAGTATTGGAATTTCTTCCCAATTATTGAATCTCGAGATGGATGTGGCATTTTCCAACGGGTAAAATTGTCTTTTTTTTTAAGGAAAACCAATTAAACCTGATGCAGGCGCGCATATGTTGTCAACAGTAACGCATTAAACGTTTTACTCAATGGTTGAGTGATTTAGAGAATTTTTTCCCAGGAACCGTGACCTATGCTTGGTCCATGGACTGAAGTTACGGGGTAATTTGGGGGAATATGGCCCTACAAAATGAAACCTGGTCATCACGGCCCATCAAGGCCGAATTTGACTTTTAAAATTTTTCTAAAATATTGATAGACATCTCCTTTACTAAATCCCAGCAAGGCATGCGCAAAAAAACCATGGATCCTCGGATCTTTTTCGAGTTGGTCCCAAGAAGCCATATTACCCCTATAGTTGGGGAATATGGCCACATCTGAAAAAACAACTCCAGGTTTTCCAGGAACATGCTGAGTACCTTGTGAAATATGCTGGAACATGCTGAGTACCTTGAATAATATAGAACTCTCAGCAGTTGAAAAAGAAACACTAACTGCATTGAGGACAAGTAAAGAAGCCGATATCCTTCCATGACTCGAGGATCCTTTGTGGAAAGCAGGATTGCAACGCTTTTGCTATTGAGTAACACTGCACGTGAGTGTGGGACTATATCTGGAGACTGCGTGTAAGAGAAATGATCAAACATAGATTAAATTGAATATGCGCCATGAGTGTAAAATAAGAAGTCTCACATTGCCGGAAAAAAAGTTGCGTAATTTTTGCACGTAATAATAAATGGTGCCAAAAAAAAACATTAAAACCTTTCTTGTACGCAGGATATTTCCTTGCATTCAACTTTCGTGCAACGAAAATTTCTTGCGAATGTCAAGCGATGCGGACGTGCAGGAGGAGGTGCTCCTCTTATAAGAGTACATGACGAATAAAGCAGGTCTACACGTCATGCAGATAGGTATATAGGTCTCCTTCACGTAACCTACAAGAAAACGTCGGACTCTAGAGTGTACTTTCCTTCGACTGTGACAGTATCGGTCAGGTCGGTGCTAGCATGAAATGAAGGATGTGTCCATATTACCCCAATTCGAGATTCCCATATTCCCCTATATTGGTTTGCATGACAAAATTGACAAATTGATAAATTGAGTCTGCAAACCGTAAGTGAAGGAGCTAGCAATTTGCACAAGCAGTCTGGAGAGACCATAGAAGAACTTTGAAGGAATAGTTTCTATATTCATGCTGCTATTAGGAAATATACGCTTAAGTTGCTCAAGGCGCATTTTAGTTTCAGGGTCATGAGTCAAAAAATCGCATCAATACGACTTTCACTACATCGATGTGTCCCGAATTCTTGTAGGAACTGGATCAATGAACAGGTCTAAACTTTCCGACAATTGCATGTACTCTTCGATAGAACTATTTTTTTAATTCGCAGAAACTTATTCAGTCTGTAGGGGGATTCATTGCGAAGGACCATATTACTCCAATGGCCATATTCCCCCAAGTTACCATTTTACTCAACTTACTGTTCAAAAGAACATTTTAATTCCTATAATGTTAATTTTTTCTTGTGTTTTCGACAACCTATTTCTGGGAATTGAACAGCTATCTTTTTCTAGTAATGCTGAAGGACAGCGACATCGCTTTTGGAAACGTATCCATCAAATTAGACTATATACATCATATCTATCCTGCCGTCTTCAGTCTCTCTCTCTCACTCATACATAGATTTTGATTTTCTGCAGAGATAAATCGCTTTTGTGTGATGTTTTTGTGATTGGTGCATTGATTTGCGAATCCAATTCACTCTCTCCACGAAGCTGATGCGGGATCTTCCTTAAGTAGTTCCGTAGCACACAGCCGGGATGACTCACAACAGCCATACATTCGCCATCATCCTCTTTTAGAAAGCCTAGCTTAATCGTGCATATGCCAGTTGGTAGGGCTACACCTCAAACATTTCAATTGGGTTCGAGAAAAGATAGTAAGATCTGTACCACTTCATTAAGTTAGCTTGAGTACCTGTAACAATAAAAGGATCAGCTACACGGAGGTTACTATAGGTAATGCAGTCTTACATCACGATCCCAGTGGATAGCTCTTTGCCTAGCACAGTCGGTTCCTCAAAATAAAAGGCCAATTGGGCTGTCAGCAAATCCATTTCGCTTGACACTTTAAAGCCCATCATACAATCTAAAACTAATAATGAATAAATAAATAAGTAAAAGACAAAAGAATACCAGACCCTGTCACATACCGAGGTGTGGAATAAATGAGTCTTAGGTCATAAGGAGGAGTTTGGTCATGACAAATATCAGCCATGGAAAGGCGCTTGGCCGTGAACGAGCACTATATTAAATTACAGTTCCGGTGACACCAGACAGCATGAAGTTAGACTATTGCCATCGTGGGCCTATGGGATATCCGGAGTCTATAGGTACCATATCACATGAGGTTATTCCTTGCCAGAGATTCCCTTGAACTTGGAATGACTCACTTTTGACAATGAAGAGAACTCACGTAGAAGAGAAGGAAGCAGGCAGAGAAAAACAGAAACAAGCTGGCACGGAACATCCACTGCGGGCACGGTTAGGAAAACAGTGCTTTGGATCAAGTTTTGTCCCATGGAAAGGATATATCCATGGATGCTAAGGAATCAGTGCAATTGATTTCTTCGCTCTATATCCGATCAATGCTAGCGTGGACAGATATAGGTACGGCGAAGTGGTATTGTCGGTGCTAAGTATTGAACCTTAGTTTGCTTAGCTTACGTTACTCCGGTTTGAATTGTATTAACGTTATCTTAATCAGGAAATGTCGAAATGACGCAGTCACGACAAGTGAACCAAAATGTCTTCAAATTTACCCAGATTAACCCATATTGACACATTGTCTTTACGACCCTGTCTGACCTATAGTCACTCATTGACTTCACTTAAGCCAAATTACCATCCACAGCCCGAAGTTCAATGAATTTGAGAATGACCCGAAGTTTCCGTCAAGAGTAACCCAAGGTGACACAGATTTACCCAAACCGATTAACCCTACTTGATTCAAATCATTCTGTGACATGACGATCCTGTCAGTCCATTTAAAGTAAGTTAATTATTGGTGGTAAGTTTAACTGGTGACCACTGATTTTCTGATACGCGTTTGACACAATGAGAAGGAGCTTGTGAAATCTACACGTTAAACGTCATTTTCGACACCGAATTAAATTTAGGTAGGCATCTTTCCCATGTACAGAGGCGATGCAATGATGCTAAAAAATTTAAGGGCAATCCAGTGCACCTAATAACGTATGCATGCTATTCCTTGTTCGAAGTTTGCCGTTTTCAGCACACTGAACCTTGTAAGATACAACCGGATCGATTGAAACCGTTTTTCTCTTTTGCTTTCCAGACACCAACCTGACCGTCACCGGGGTAGGTGAAGCTGGCTTCTGTTCCACCGAACCCAATGGTGGCGTTCCTGGCTATTGCCTGCACTTTTGGCTTCACGACCCCGTTCCTTGCTGGGCCGACTCTCCTTGCAGCGGAAACTATGACGGATACATCTGCGAAATCAAAGTGCCGAATTGATACGGACCCGAGGAGCCCCTTGTCTGGGGACAAACGCGAGACGAAATCTGTTCTGGTCGTTGATCGACGAATTCCGAGCACGATGTTCTGGTTACTTTTCACGTTCTTGCGCGCATTGCACATTCTATTATTATTCGTATTATTGCAATATCATCCGGGCTTAAAAATTCAGACATAAGCCATAACAGGGAATTTTCACTGGAGAAAATTCCAGTTCGAAAGTTCCTTATACATTGATAACGCATTCAGAGTAAATTCGAGAAAGGCATTTTGTAAATTCTACTTGGAGAACCAATAATGGTCTCCACCATCTCAGATTGATTAAAGTTGTGAATAAATGCTAGCAATGCCAAGCTTTGGAGTTGAGCGCGTGCAGCGCCATGCAAGAACGGCGTGAGCCCAGCTTTTTGCCCAATAGAAACACTCGAATGCGAATACAAAACACGAGACGCATATAAATGCTTCGCAAAGATTTTGCATATCCGTCACTCGTCAACCTCAGCCCGTCATCAAACACCGTGCCAAGAGCGTATAATTCACATCTGCTTCATAGTTTTCACAGGCGGTTTATACCCGATTCGCCTGCATGTATTGCATC
>CAJPEV010001256.1:0-72136 GCA_905338385.1 Darwinula stevensoni | reverse complement strand
ATTTGTGACTACTCAATCATTATTTTTTCTTCAGTCACATCAATGACTATTTGCTGATTTCAAATTACCCATATTTTCCATTTAATATTTTGCAATTTTAAATCCACTTTGTGAAAAGGCAAAATAACTACCTGAATTAAAAACTAAAATAATTACCTGTGGTTATTATCGCCAAGATAACCTCAAGAAAAATAGTCTGACTACCATTACTGGGAGGGCAGATGACCCAAGAGTCATCTGCTTACAGCTTATGAGGTTGAAGGTTAAGCGGTTATCCAGGGTTTTCAATGCAAACATAAGCCAAGGGATCCAACACACATGAGATGAGCCTCAACATGGTTATCAGAAATAGCCATTTTTCTATTAGTGCCATTCAAATATGTTACTTTATATACATCAAGCATATGATGTCATATGCTTGATACCATCTGTCCCCTATTGTAATGGGAGTACATATAGCTTGTATAAAAGCTTGAGAGGTACAAAACAATGCAGATTTCTTTACTTTCCAGCAACTAGAGGTGAACAGATATGAAATTTTCAAATGACTCTGGTCATACGATCACTTTCTATTACAGATATTTTCTTACAAAATCATCCCTGGTTAAAAATTGAATAAATGACCAATTTTCCCCATGCACCCTCATCACTGCATTACATCTGCTTTTAGTTGAACCCAAGCAACTGATTTCAAAAACTGCTAATATTGCTTAATAACCAAGAACAAATGTAAACCCCCTCTACCAAAAGTCTTAGGAAAGTACTCCGGAGTATTAATTACTGTAACAGAATTACATTCTGTAATCATGCATTACAATAATGGGATTGCTTTTGTCTGAGGTCATTCATATCAAACAATTTTCTTTGTGAAAGAGGAAACTTTCCATAGCTTTTTGTTTTTCTGCCCATAATTTTGAATAAGTCAACAACTAGCAACAATGGAAAGTTCCCTGTCACTCTATACCTACATGACCATTTTGCCTCCTATGAACCTAGTCAAACCAATTGGGCTCAACAAGCTGACTAGTTTTTTGGGCTTAATTGCTCCTTGATTATTGAAAAGTAATCAAGGAGCAATCTGATCATCTTAAAGGGATCATACTAAAGTTTAAAATAGAGACTACTTTTCCTCCAAACTGAATGATCAAATACTGCTTATTTAATAGAAGGAACTTTCCCAACATTGTGTCTAACAACAACTAAGCACAAGAGACAAAAATGAGACAACCAGAGCCTTCTCTGGTAATACTTAGCCAAAACTAAAAATTATGCCAAGCTTCTTTTAATAGTCCATGCATTGTGAAAGCAGCAACACCTCAAAAATACCATGCAAGTACATTCATACCCATATGTTCACCAGTATGCCATACCTGTGGATCAAATTGGTCAAAGGCTCCATTAGCTTTTTTCCTAATCTCTTCTCCAGAGGAGTCAATGCACCAAACTGAAAAGAAAACCAACAAAACATCTAGTGCAGAGCCAATCCACTACAGCAATTCTACTGCAACGCCGAGTCTAATTGAAAAACCAAAGGAACGTGCCCACAATCTTCTTGCTCACATGCTTGAAGTCTACTTTTCTCTAATTGAATATTTACCTTTTGATTATATGTATGAGGGGCTCACAAAGCCTGTTTCCCAGGCTAGGCTCTCGTTTCACTAAGCTTCCAAACTGGAAAAATGACAATGTTGACTTGCAATTTTATGCTATGAATCAAAACAGGCTTTATTCTGCATTAAACTTTCACCATCTACTTCAAAGTTATCCACTGTGCTCTTATGTTTGAATTCTGAAGAATTCTCAGATCCTCATTTGATGCAAGACATGTCAGGGTGCATACCAGTTTGATGATTTTGATGAGCATCCAATTATTGGTTGAGGATGTCATGAGCTTGAAAAACATTGGGGCTAATGAAAGATAATTTTTGGGGTTCTTTCGGGCCAGCTCACAAACCACATTGACAGCAGCTGACTGGACTCCTAAGTGAGAGAAAAGAAAACTAACATTTAAACTTGCTGAATATAATACAGAATTGAAAAGCAAATCTATTGAAAGAGGCAACTATCATATTGAACTTAGTAGAACAACAGTAAATTTAAAAGAAAATTTCCTTTGATATAAGCATAGCATCTGGCTGGTAGAAGACTGCAGAATTAGAATACTCAAAGAAAGAACAACTTAAATAAGCAAAAAAATTTGCTAGTGAATGAAGTCAGACATATAAAGTTTAAACAAAAAACACCCACAGGGGATATAGCTTACTAAGGGCAGGTGAGGTTTATTTATTTATTTTTAGGCCTAACTTGCTCACTTTATACCTGGATGCCCAATGTTTTTTCAATTCACAACATAGTAGGCCATTGGCATAAACTACCAGTACCAAATGTCCCATGTGTGCTTGAATAAACCTTCCACATGATATGAACAATTGAATAGGGTATTGACATCAAATCACTCTTTCAAGCTGAAAGCAGACAGTGCCTAATTGGCAAGGAAAAGTGCAAGATGAAACAACTCACTGAAATCTTGCCATTATCTTCTACTTTCATTTAAAATCTGTCACATTAAAAGATTTTTCCACAGACTTAAGTAAATTTAGAAAATCCACTCCAATTCTGCCAGTCAACAGAAGTCGATTTAGTATATCTCACCATGTAACTTTTACACATTGACTGCCACATGACAGGTCAGCTTTTCATGTTTTGTAGCATACCAAGAGTAAAATAAAACCTTGAAGTACCTTGGTGGTCAACATGAAGGTCTGGCAGTGAATGTGTTAATGATCATAAAATAAGTGTGGTCTACCATGACACATTTCCACATGCCATATGATCTGAAGGCCTAATGGAAGCCTAATGGAATGAAGCTTAACATCTTTGGTTAAATACCTGGATCAGGATCTTCCAATTTTTCCTTCAGACGTGGAAAGGCTGGCCTCAGTGCATCAGGAAACTTGAGGAAGACTTTATACAGGAGCAGCACGGCTCGCTTCCTCAGGTACGGCTTTGTTGAGGTCAGCTATAGGAGGGACACTCAAAAACGTAAATGTTATTGTTCTCACTTAACTGGGTACTAGGAATACAGTATACATAATCTCCATTGTTTCCTCTTTTCCTGACCAAACAAAAAGAAGCAAACTTTTCTATTGAACTCATTTAAATGGACCAGAGCATACAGTCAACTCTCATTAATCCAGACTCAAGGGGACTGGTGACTTTGTCTGGATTAATGGTTCATCCAGATTATCGAGTATCTGGACAAGTGACCATTCATTTTTCTTCTTTTTTTCCTAGAGAAAAAAACTGCACCTAATACATGCAAAGAAGGCCTTCATTGTTTGCATGGGAATCGGAAAACTTGGACTCTGTTCTTTCGATCAGTCACATAAAAGAAATTCCTAATTTTATTTGCTCTGACTCATGCATACTCAATGAGTGCGCTTCGCATTCGTCTCTGCAAAGGGGACACAAACTACGACAGCACCCTGTTCAAGTTCATCACGACACTTCTATATATCCTATATCTGACACTATCAACGTTGGAATAAGCAAATCACGTGCTATATCAACTTGATTTTCACTTGCATCCAATCGTTTCAAAATTGCCAACTTCTCTTCTCGTGTCGGATCATGCCATAGATGCTTACATGTGATGAAGGGAGGAAAAAAAACTCGAGGTTCTGATGAAACGGATGAATGAGGCTGACAGGAGATGAGGGAGGTAACTGAAGTAGATAAACTGACTGAAGAATAGGGGAGGTGACTGCAGGGAGTGTAAGGTAGTAGAGTAAAGAGCAATTCCCTTTCCTGATTCCAGGAAAAGATTAGATCAAAGTAGATAGATTTTCTTTTCTCAATCCTAGGATAAGGGGACATGGAGATGTGGGAAAGCAACGAGAAACCCTTTTTTCTGTCATAATCCATCTCCTTTGCTACAAAAATAATCACCCAGGGGGTCAAAAAAATCATCCAGATAAACGGGAGATCTGGAATAACGGTGTCCAGATTAAACCGAGAATTTTAACATTGATTTTATGGGTTTTCCATCAGGGCCAAAAAAATCGTCTGGATAAACGAGAGTTGACTGTATTTAGGATAAGATATTCTAACTCTCACTACCTTGGGGTATCAAAATCCTTATTCAAAGTAATCTTAAGAGAGTGAAGTTGGTATCCAAGCAATAACATAATTTTTTTTACCCTGTTCAGTTAATTGTCAATACAGCCATTCATTTGGCAAGGAAAGTCACTGAATCTCCAATTGCCATCATCTGATGCCACATGAACTTCATGGATAGTTCAGCAAAACTTAATGGTAACCTGCTTAGGAATAATTGGGATTTTGAAGTCTGTACTTTTAAGTTCTTAATTTCCAAAAAACATGAACGTGAAAACAAACCATGCTAAACTTGACCCATAAGATGAGAAGAGTAGAAACAATAATAAATACTATTTCAATTTTAATTTCGATGGTTTAGTATAACTTTGAGAGAATTGGTCTCCACAAAATTATACTAATCCATCCACAATGCACTTGTAGCATAAAAACTTTCAACAATGGCAACAACAATAGAGTCTTAGCTCTCTGTCTTTGTTGGTCCAGATCCCCTGGACCAAGTTCATGAGGTTTTTAGGACCAATCATGTGCTTACCAAGATCATAACATCATTGGCCAAATCCCTGGCCAGATCAGGGCTGATGAAGCATGCCAGGCTGCCAAGTGCTATCCCTGCCTCATACTGATTCACACTATTCAGGTCCTTTCTCATCATGTTGGTTGTCAGCATCAATACCTAGTTCAAGAGATATAATTAGGACATTGTCAAACTCAGTCTCTCAAATTTTATATTCATAAATCTGAGCTGCAATGTAATATTTTGCCAAGATTCTATATAGTGTTACTGAAGCTTGAAAAACCAATATAGCTAATTCCTAACAAGTGAAGTTCCACATACATAAAAACATTGTATCCAGGCATACAGTGGACTCTACTTATAGGCCAATACCTCATCTATTTAATGCTAATCCAGTTACTCCTTTCATATTTGACATAAGCACAGCTGGAAAGTACAGTGGGGAGACCTTCAAATTCAATTGAGTCTCAGAAAATGAAGGAACATCAGGTGGAATTCAGGAACTTGTCAGACCAGCATTCTTCAGTGTTTAATTTTGATACATGCTTGGCTCTAGATAACGCCCTCCACTGCTCCTAATTGTTACATGGAGTTGCTCATGAATGTGCTGAAAAGATGCCAAGTTGTACTTGAAATAACAGGTCATAGAAATAATGGAAGCCTACTTTGCCCATCAAGGCTAGTAACAACCTAACACTGACTTTCTCCAATACATCTTGTGGATAGCTGAGGACACAAATTAGACTGGAGGGAGACCCAAAAAGGATTCTATTGGCAGTGCACAAGGGATTTTTATTCTTTCCTACCCACACAGACCAACCAGGGTCTATATCATCTTGAATTCAACATAATATTCAAGGACAATGATCCCCATTGCAAAAGGCTTGTCCTTTCCCCTATAAAACCAATCATACTGCAAAAATAGCCTATTGATGCTGTTTACTCTGGAAAACTTATACGGTGAAAACTACTTTTCTAACATTTGCATTTTGACCAATATTCCCAAGTGTAAAGGGAAACATCTGCTATTTGTACTTACATCAATATAAAAAACTTTTTAGAGAAATACCTTAACTAAGGATATCAGACAATCAGACTATGCATGCCCATTGAAAATCACCCATGAAAGACTAACTGGATAAGGGTTGATATAATTAACCCCCATACATTTTCTTGGGATCTCCTCTAACACATTTGTTTCAAATGTCCTTTGAAAAAAAAAATATGTATTAGTAAAATACTGTTATCAAATGAATGCTGATATCCAATATCAACAAAAATCATGTATACCACTAAACATCCAATAACAATACTTAAAAATCCTTGTAGCTACATGATATGTACCTAAGAGGCTAGTAAAACACTTACCTCAGTGCTGTCATTGAAGCACTGTGAGGCAGCAAGGTATCCAATCCTCTTGTATGTAAATTTTGAGGAACTCATCACCTCAATGATGTTGAAAGCAGCCCAGCTGATATCATATCCAAGCATTTGAAGCTGTCAATACATACATATATAAATGTAAATCAAGGCAGAAAAAAAGAACCAACAAACCTTATATGTGACTGCAGCTCATCATTGTCCTGCTATCTAATTTGGGTTTAAATTAATAGAATTAAAAAATATACATAAATACATATCAATTACTTTCCCTCTGAATAAGGCTTTAAATTGATTTTAAAAATTACTTGCTGATGAAGAAATATATAAATTGCAAGTCAAAATTTCACCAGAGGGAAAGAAGAGCATCCAAATAAAAACCTGCAGGTAAAGTAAAGACCACTAATGCTACTCTGAAGAGGTGACAAGAGAAATAAGTGTGTATCTTCAAGTTCTTTTAAGTATCTCTTTCGCTTATAAGGTCAGAGAGTTAAAAAAAAATGTTATCGTCTCCATTGGAGTGAGGTCAGTGGACCATTGTTAACTCCAATTGCAATGACTATGGGCACACAACTGCCATTACTATGCATGGTATATGAATTTAAATATGATTAGGATTTTAGGAAGTGACTGGTGTATTTTTTTGCTCATGGGCCAAAGGGGCAGAGGAGACATAAAGGGGATGGCCTAGAATAGTGGAGGAGGTGGAAGGTGGTGAAAGGCCTCTCAGCAGTGAATAAAATCCCCAAGGGCACTATACACTTTCAAGGGCTGTCAAGTAGCTACCTCCCAATAAATTGTCACCAGGCAGTGGATGATCCATGTAATTGCATAATTACACTTTCTCACCACTAAAAAAAATTTTGCACATAAATAACAAATAAGGGGATATAACTATATTAACCAAAATAGTATTTAAAAATTTGAAAGGTCTATATTGATGCAAACATCCTTGCCTGCTTCCTTTCATAAGTAGACTTTTCTTCTTCTTCTTCTGTTTACACGATTTGTCTTTTTTTCATGTATACTTCCCCTTAATCCATCTGCTCTTCTTTTCCTAGTGACAGTTATTTATTTCCCTCTTGAAAGTTTTTTTTTTTCATTCACTGTTTACTCTAGATATCTCACTTCCATGTCTTGAACAAGCATTCCCATCACAGGCCAACATAGACTAATCCCCTAAACTAAGGGCAAACTTACGTATGTCAACTTAGCGACTGCATTGGCCTTCACTGAGATATTCTCTTGACGAAGTTCTTGTTTGATCTCCTCAATGCATTGAGCAATATATTTCGCCTGCAAAGCAGAACACCAAATGCAAAGGGTCACTAGCAAGACAAGGTAGACTTTGGAGTATATTTTAACCCTATAGGGTCAGGGCCTTAACCTATCGCATATGCAATATAACAAGGCGTAATGTAAAATGTGAGCAAAGACGAATGGTTGGGTGACTAACCTCTCTGTCTTTGTTGTTTCGGATCCCCCGGACCAAGTCCGTCAAATTTTTGTCGAACAGGCGTTCGAGGTTCCCTTTGACCTTTCTTAGTGCCATGCTCCCACGTCAATCCAACCGACATGAAACTGAAACCGAGAACTCCTCAGCCAGATGTCGAGAGACGGGAGCGGCTTGCCTTGGTCCTTCACTGCGGCTGTCCTATGGACATCGCCATGTTAAGGATCTCTTACGGCCCACCTAACACGTCATCGTCTGTTGAGTCTAATCTTGCGAAAATTCTCCCACTGCACATCACCAAATCCGTTCGAAATAATCGTCACGCATTAATACAGGCATAAAACGAATTCAAATGTGTTTTGGCCAGCGAGACGTAAGTAAACGACCGAGAAGACCTCCGCAGAATGAACGAGTTGACCCCCAGCGCGAATATGCCCAATCCACGAATGTCCCCGGCCTTTGCGTGTGTCCACGTGAGAGCAACGCGTTGGATGTGACTATTCAAATCTCGCCCAGTTTCTGTCAAGTGATCTGGTGGTCTCTTGCTTACGTTGGTCCTTAGGGCCTTAACGAGAACTGCACTATAGTGAAATTCAAATTTCAAATTTGATCACCCAGGGTTCATCTTCAAGAAAAGATGGCTGCAAAACAGGGATCGGTTTTATTTGTTTGTCTTGGTGAGTTCTTCCAATTCCACATCTGAATCTGGTGTAGCAATGAAGTATGAAATAAGAAAAAATAATGAGCAATTTTGCTTTTTAGTTAAGTCTAATAGTTGCAGTTCTTGAGAAGGCACTAAGATGAAGGATTAAATCAAGATACACCTGACCCAAGCATGAAATGAGTACCTCTTTAACTAATGATACAGAAGTCCCCAAAGGTACATTATTGTAGCTCCAAGAGAATAATTAGTGCATGGAAGATTATCGCACGGGGGAAAGGTTCAGCAATGTACAAGCTAACGTTTCATCTTAATACCCTGTAGCTTTTACTAGCTTTTGATCACTATCATGTTATAAATGCAACTGTTCACTGCATCCTATTACCTAACAGGGTGAAAAACTTCTATGTTAATCCTGGATATTTCCATCAATAGATACTTGTACTGCTTAAATCAATAGGTTCTAGAACTTGTTCATTAGTCCAAGGAAAGCTTTGCAATGCTTGCTAGTACAGTATCCAGGCCAAGGCTTAGGGTCAGCTGCACTGGCTTTCCCATCAAAGTCAGGCTTACATAAGTGTGACTTCTCCAAAAGCTTGTGTTGGGAAAGTCTGGCTTGAGCTTCCATTGCATTGACTTTTGCACAAAATTAAGGTAAACATGATGCATTGTGAGTCTGACTTTTCCAATGAATGAGAAGGTTTTGCAGTTTTTCAGAATCTTGCGACACTTGAGTGCATCAGTTGTAAAGTCATTGCTCTGAGCTGCTGCTTCTCACTAAGAGCATTTGAGGGTGGGAAAAATTATTTCAGCCTAATGCAACTCATCCCAACTAATATGAAAAAAATATGTTTAACCTGTTTTGGCTCAGGATATAAAGCT
This sequence comes from Darwinula stevensoni, assembly GCA_905338385.1. Lineage (NCBI taxonomy): Eukaryota > Metazoa > Arthropoda > Ostracoda > Podocopida > Darwinulidae > Darwinula > Darwinula stevensoni. The sequence continues at coordinate 63,127 of CAJPEV010001256.1, read as the reverse complement.
GCCTCTATCACCATAGATGAGTCAATCCTGTGCTGCATGAATTTGGAGCATGAACTCTCAATTATTGTGGTTGCCTCTTGAAACTTGAAAAAGTTAAGGTTTACAGTTTGAACTGATCCTCAAACCAAATTTTATTACCCCCTAAAAGGGAAATATATGTAGTATATTTTCAGAAATAGCCTTGGTAATAAAATAGACTGCACTAGATGCAGTTGTTCTGTGCACTCCCACATTGTCTCCAGCTCAGCTAAGAAATATTTAACAAGCAAAAAAAATGCAATACAGGACAGACTTAGGCCTCAAGGATGCAAAGTATGACCCTGGTGCATCGGAGTGGTAAACCAGCCACAGACAACATAGATAGTAATTCTTTCCAAAATATATACCTTTAGTTCTGTTGAAAATAGCTCAGCTACTCAAAAGGATTAAATGTTCCCCAGACCATCCTTTTTAAAATTTTTATCCTTTCTCACTTCGAGTCAAGCTAGCCATCAGAAGAACTTCACAAGAAACTATTATTTAATGACTGCTGAAAGTCTTTAAACTTAACCTAATCTAAACAACCCGAGGGTGGCTTGAAATGAGTCAGACTCATGCTTATTCAGGGTCATTGCAACAGGCTAAAATTAAAGACAGGATTCCAAAGTCAGCCTCGGCCCTGACATCAGACTTGACAGAGGCAATCCAAGCTGCCTGTGGTTTCATTTATTTTAATTGTTTTCTGGTGCTCTCAATGCCCAAATCTTGAAGTAGGACTGTGTACTATCATTTCTGACTCATAGCTGAACTCAAGTACAATGTCTACTTATTCACACTCTGATTGATAGAGAAACCTTAGCATAACTTTTCATGACATGAAAGGAAGAAAATAATTCACCTCACTTTCATTAATGTCTTTATTTTTTTTTTCATTGAAACTGGATCACTATTTGAAGTAAGTGGCAAATGCTCTTTGGTTAAGGAAGAGGAGGAATTTACCTTGACTGATTTCTTCTATAAGCATTTTCTTTAGGTCTGAATTTCTGAAATTTCATTGTTAAACAGATCAAAATTTGTATCTTCTAAACTGTGATTGAATTTTTTAATGCAAATCCTTTAACCCTTTTATGCCCAATGTTGCCATTTGCCACCACCAACTTTTGGGAATTTTTTAGCATCACCTATTAAAATTCTCCAAATAATAACTATCATCTTCACCATAGCAATGCATTATATCTGATGACTTCTTTAAAACATTAATTATGTATCTGCAGGCTTCCAGAGCAGATCAAATAGAGGGAATGTAATTTCAAAATATTTTAAAATAAACAAATATGTTTCCTATGTCTCATTGATTCCAGAAATCTGGATGTTTTTTTCATGTCTAAAAATTAGTTCAGGTATGAAAGGGCTAATAGACCTATTTTCAAGGGAATCAAGGGTATCATTACAATGAATCCACGGTAGTACAACACATATTCCAAATCTTTTTAAATTAGCATCATTTTGTTTGAATGAAAGCATTCAGCTTGTGATAACTTATAATTGTCCTTGACCACCACTTGATTCAAAAACTCTAATACTACTATTAAGTAAAGTTTATTGTCTCTGTAGGTTTTAGATAGTTTCCTGCTGGTTGTCTACCTTGTAGCATCAATAAATTCATTGAATTTTCAATATGATTGATAATCCGATGAATCTTGTCCTCTCATTGAACTGGGACTACCCTGTCAGAAGTGTTTGTTATGCTTCTAGGACCTGTGATATCATGATGACAATGCTTTTTAGAAAACTGCTGCTTGTAATTTTGAGTCACATCTGTCTGTGCTTTTAAATAAGTTACAAGTCTATCCCTTTATATCTCTCATTGAGGAAAACTAGAACATACCATTGTCCAGTACAACCTATGTTAGTGACTCAATTTAGAGCCAATTAAGGACTGGTATACAAATAAAGTCTCAAGTGATGATTTCATATAAAGACCACTGAGGCATGGTTCCCTTATTGTGAGGAAAAATTTTTCAGAAACAAAAGTACTCATTGCAGGGGATTTGGCTTCATCAAATGACATTGCAATGGTTGGCCAAGAATTATTGGTCTTGATTTCTTGATTCCTACTGCCTACTTCTGTGAGGGGAGCATTAATTGAAAATGAGAATTATCTTGTATGTACATGAATGTATGTTCTTGAAAAGAGGCCCATTTGCATGAAAGTATTAGTATATTTTGACAATACAAGCAAAATAGATGGACATGTGAATCCTTGCAGGGAACATCTGCCGATCACCAATTGCCGAGGCAGTGTTTGTGCAGACTTTGGAGAAAAAGGGGCTCAAGGACAAATGGACTGCTGATAGTGCAGCTTTAGGAGACTGGCATGTAGGAAATACTCCTGACCGTAGAGCAAGAAACTGCATGAAGAAGAATGGAGTGCCGATGGATCACAAAGCCAGACAGGTGAATCTGAAGCTATTTGTTGTCCAATTGATCACTTTGCACGATTTTTATTCTGCACACTCAATTCCAGTTATACTGTCAACACATTTTCTCAGTTTATGATTTTATTTTTCCAGGTGGACCGTGAAGACTTTTTTAAGTTTGATTGGATATTTGGAATGGATGAAGAAAACATCCAAGCTCTGAACCGCATCTCTCCCAAAGGACATAAGGCAAAAATTGAATTACTTGGCAAGTATGACCCAGAAAAGGAACTCATCATCAGAGATCCATATTATGTGAGAAACATCTACCATTTACTCATTCTATTCAAGTAACATATCTAATTCCATTAGATAGTTATTTCCATTTGGAGCAATGTTTTATTTTACAGGATCGGGGAGATGAGGGGTTCGAGAAGTGCTATCAGCAATGTCTCAGATGTGTAGAAGCATTTCTTGACCAAGAGTCACCCAAGTGAAACTGATCTCTCAACTTCATCTTTAAATGATTTTTTCCCTTACTTGATGTCTGCCTTCATTCATAGTCATTTTGCTGGCTTGTTGAGATCTGGTAATAGAGCCTTTTTTTTTTAACTTTCATATGAATTCTTTGATACATCTGCTCCAAAAGACCTATATATGTCCTCTTCCATGGATGATCATGGATATATGGAGACATTTTCATTTTAAAGTATTGATTCCATCATCTTGGTAAAGTTCTAATATAAATGATGGAGACTTTCTTGGCAAGAGATGTTCAAGACTTCTCATTGGGTTTCTTATGTAGCATCCCCCCCTTTTGATTGCCCCATTCATTTGAATGCAAATGAAGTTCTTGTCCTGCCAAGAGATTGATGGAGGAGCCCACTTCCTTCACCTTCTAAGTGGTTCCAAAGCTCTCATCATCCATCAAAATGAAAAGTAGGCCTTCAAAAGAAAACTCAAGCATATGAGAGGATTTCCTGTATTTTGACCTTCCTTTTTGGCAATTATGTAGCTCTGGGACATGCAGAGAGAAGATCCTGGATACAGCCAGATATAAAGTCCATGTAACAAAAGGAAACAATCAAGATGATGCAAATGGGCAACTTGAGAAACCATGCAAGTAAGGTTGGGTATGATTGACAAGATTGGTTGGTGTGCAATAAATTAATTTCTTGCTGTGAATTCCTCAGGAAGTCAAAGTTGAAGAATGATGCCTTGGAGCTAACAGGAGCTTGTGTATCTCCCAATGGGAAATTTTTGGCTACTGTTGACTCAGTCAAGCAACTCACTGTATGGGATGTTTCAACATGGGGTGTCCAACATGTGTGGGCTCTGCAGAAAAGAGCCTATTGCATTCAATGGAACAGAGACTCCTCCTCCCTTTTATTGGCTGGTAAAGTTGAGACACAAATATGAAGTTTCTGAGAGACCAGCTCATGCTAATGACTAACCCTGAAACTAAAATGCCTAAACCTCAAGTGGAAACTTGATTTTATAGATAAAGCTGGTGATGTTTACTCATACTCAGTGGAACCATACAAAGCTGCAGGAAGCCTCATCCTTGGACATGTCTCAATGTTAATGGACATGGTCAGCATTCCTGGTTTTGATGTAAAAGTGGGTTGATGTAACCCACTTCCTTTTTTTATATATGGTGAGAGCATACAACTTTTATACTTTCAGGCTCTGACAAAGGAAGAGGACTATATTGTGACCTGTGATCGTGATGAGAAAATCAGAGTGTCGCACTACCCAAATGCTTATGACATCCATGGGTTCTGTTTGGGTCATACAGAATGTGTGTTACAGCTGGAGTTCCTACCAGAAGATGCAAACATTCTCATTTCTTCCTCAGCTGTAAGTTCTGCTTCTATCTGTTACCGTAATTTTGAAAATAAAAATCTCACAAATATCAGTAGAAAGGAATGGAAGTGGTTCTGGAAAGTATGAGGGGGTATCAAAAAATAAGGTTTCCTAATTTTTTTTACACAAAACTATCAGAGCTTTCAAAATAATAAAAGTGCTTGAATAATTTTGGTAAGTATGTTGAAAAATAGCTGATGTACTCATATTTGTTCATCTGTATACATAATGTCTTGGTTGTTAAAATAAACAAGTTTGGAACAAAAAAATTAGGGAACCTTATTTTTTTACACCCCCTCGTAATAATTAATTTACATATTTTTCCTTCTTTCTGCAGGATTGCACCATACGGTTTTGGGATTATCATAAATGCCAAGAGTTGTTCTGCCTGGACTGTAGGGGAAGCATAGAAAAGCAGTTGAAGCTCAACATGAAGATAGAGACATCAGAAAAAAAGAAGCAACCTGACCACCCCCCTATTCAGAGGTTCCTTATGTGGAGAAAGTATCTCCTGGTTTCAATTTACAAGTGAGCTGATAACCTGAGCTGCATGCATTGTCTTGTGCAGAACACTGTACCATAAGAGTTTCTGGTTCTTTCTCAGAGTGCCTGTGATCTTCCTATATGAAGTGGAGCGTACCAAGACTGGCATTTCAGTCCAACTCCATCAAACCCATGCCCTAGCACTTCCCCTAGTGGATGTATGCATGCTACCAGTGGGACATCTATGTATATTCCTCTCAAATTTCACCATTACTATCCACCATGTACAAAACAACAGATTGGAATGTGACACTGATCCTTCAAAGGAAGATCTCCCCTTGATCAGGCAACTGATGGATGCTGTCAGCAGAGAGAAACATCTACTCAGTGGTAAGATGGAAAAGCTTTGCATAAGTGATTGAGAGTTGATCTTTCTCAAGTGTTGGGTTATGGTATTATTGCAGCTGTGAATTGGGAGAGTGCACAGGAACTATTTCTGTCTCTATACAAGAGTTGGTATGATAACGTGGAGGAGTATCAGCAAAAGAAAATGATGCGTCTCCAAGAACTCAAGGAAACCAAACCACCTCCAAGAAAAGTAATGAAAATGGAATCCATGGCAGGCTCAACAGTGTAATAAATTTTATGAACCTCTGAGACTATTCATTCATAAAAGTTGTACTAAAATGAAGAATGGCAATGACTAGATATTCATTTTATATCTCATACCATCAGCATTCATATTAAAAGCCCAAAAAATTCAGGTACAGGCACTCTCCCTGTAAGGAGGGCAAAAAGAACATACACTTTACATATGATGATATACCACTATCCTTCATGTTGAATTCAGTGGTACATCCACACTGGAGCACAACTGCCTCTTTAGAGGCCAGGCATGATGTATGCAAGATTGTCCAATGTCTTAGATAATAATTCTTGAGGTATGGAGCTTTGAAGCTGGGGAACTTGCTGAGTGAGGCACATGAGAGGGCAAATGGCACAGAATAAGGAGTCCAGCAATACAGACATAGTGCCTGAAACAGCTATACGACCCTGCCGAGAGAAAAAGGAAGGTATCTTTTTTTAATACTGTAATGCCAATGAAACATTGCAGACCAAGTCAAGACTTACCGACTGCTCCAACAACCCCCTTCCTATGAGACACAGAGACTCTCCTAGTAGGTTCAAGTGAGCTGCAGCATCAATGGGCTTCGTCCCCACAGGCTTGAAATTGGCTTGAGGATAGGGCAAATCAATAGCAGCACCTGATTCACTTCCCCTGTCAGAACACCAACTCATCAGTATCAGGTGAGATTATGAGAATCATGACAGCACACCAATAGAACTAACTTGGCATGCTTTTGTACTCCTGGCATGAACTTGTATGCACCACTGTGCTTCATCTTTGGTCTTTTTGGCTCAGAGACATCTCGCTTGGTTGGTGTTATCTTCTTTCCAGTAGTATTTTTCATCTTGGCAGATCCCAACAATCCTTGGGATACCTGCTTTGCTTTTTGCTTCCACACCTAGGAACAAATCCTCATGAATGGCAGCCTAGTATTTGGGAATTACCTTGGCAATTGTTAAATGTCAAGTGGGATTACCATTTTCTCAGAGGCAGATACTTGGGACCACATATCCCCTAACTTGCGGTTCATGCCAGCCATATCTGCAAAATTTGTTCCTGCTATCACTCTCAGTAAATGCCAAAACCACTTTTAAAGATGAATAAATCACTTGCCAAGGTCAGAGTGCTGCTTTTGTATATCCCCACGGACACTGTTAGCCCATAGATTGTATGCTGTCACACGAGGTTTCTGTTAGGGTGAAACCATATCATTTCAACACAGTAGAACTTTTTTGTTATTAGTATAAAAGAACATTTAAAAACTTCTTAACAGACCTTTTCCAAGTCACCCTTGCCATGGCCTGTAGCACCAGGAACACCCTTCTTTCCTCGGATGACACTTTTCCCTGGCTTTCGCCCTCCCATGTTCTCAGAGAAATACAGGGACTTCTTCCCGCTCTGTTACCAGAATATTTGGGGTTTTCCCTTTTTTATTGTAAAAATAACAACTCCAGGATTTAAAGATAAGTCTTGTACATTCATGACCCATATTGAAATCCACAGTAAAGTCAATTGAAGAAATAAAATCAATAAGACACAAAAATATTATTGAAGTCCTTCTTTCACACTTGCTTGCACAACCAGATGTGAATTTAATACCAATCCCTTAAAATTGCTTTTGTATGCTCTGAAAAATCTTCACAATTGCTGCTGACAAATCAGATTTACTGCCAGGAAGTAATTCAGGAGTAAAAGTCTCTGCTCTTAGTAATCAATCTGACCTCTCCCTAAAGTTCACCTCAGTGCAAGCCACAAGCCATTCTTGCGATGGGCTGTCTCAGCAAATGTATGATCCCAACCACACTTGTGACTGCAAAGATTTTGGCTATTCATTTCTTAAACATACTTCATTGTGTGAAGCCTATTTCTTCAATCTTCTTCAGGAAACAAAAAGCATTTGAACCACCAAACAAAGATCAAGCAATAGTCCAAACAAATGTGGCTATAACTAAGCTGAACATCCCTCTTTTGTTTTCCATAATAATAAAAAATAAAAACTGAAAGCATATTACAATTTAAAAAATTGTCAACTTAATGGGTTAGGTTTTTCATTATATTCCCTTGCTATGCATCTAATCCCCTGAAAACAATAGTGATGAACAAAGTTTACTAAGGAGATGGTTCCACTGGCTTGACAGGATTCCTGAGGATCCAGGAAGCCCCAAGTGTCTTGGAATGTATCACCAGCAGATTTCTCCAATGCTTTCCAAAAATTCACTTGACACTTGGACACTCATCCTTGGAAAAGCTTAGAAACTTATTTAGCTTAGGAACTTCTACCACTCCACCAAGAACATGAAATGAATGTCAACCTCATCCTGTATGAAAACTGTTTATGCTTCAATCACACTCATAGACTAGTACAAATTCGATTGGTAACTGAAAATCAATGGGGGAAATCACAACACAAATAACTGATTTCTTCCTTGCAAAATGGAAGTAAAATGAAACGAGCAACTCCTAATGCACAACTCTAGAAACTACCCACGAGATCACTTGAAAACTAAAAACAAAGAAAAGTCTTCCATGCCAGAATACTGGCTGATAGGTCAAGCGTACACTGGATGGCAACTGAGGAGACCTCAACATGGTTCTGCAATGAAACTAAATATGATACCAAGTGTAATAAGAGAAATAAAAGAAGCCCTTTTTAAAAACAAGGCACTCGAAGACTGGACAGGAGAAACTTTCCTTTGATCACGAGTACCACGTAAATATTCATTTGGTTTAGGAAAATACGTCACATGCACATCTGGACACGATCATGGTTGAGAATGAAGGAAAAAGGTGGCAAATTTGACCATAGATATAAGGTATCGCTCAACAGAAAATAGAAGGCATTCAAGAAGCAAAGCTCAGCTGCCTCCTGGGAAGCGGGTCATTGCACATAATGCAGCCAATTGTGGTACTGGTCACTAGCTTCTCCTTGTTTTGGATACAAGATGTCCTCTCACTAAAACATAATGCCAATCTTAACCACTCCAGTATATAATCCCCAAAAATCTGATGAGGGAAATAAAATTACTCAAGAATAAATTAGGAATAATTTATCCCATGATCCTTCTCACATGTATGATGCCTGCATTTGCTGACAATCAACTGACAGAGATCAGCCTGTCTTTTTTCCATTCCTTCACACCTTTGCCTACCAATGCTAATTAGTGTAGGAAAATAAGATACTAGGGGAATAAAAATCTTCCACAAAATTATGGTGACTTTGCTTTTCATGGATTTGTCTCTTCATGAAGTACCTGTCCAAGTATGCACCCTAAACATCATTGTCACACTCCTGACACAATCCATCCCAACTCTATGACACAGCAGTTGCGTTTCGGAGACAAGGAGTCTAACATGCGATTTGTGAAAAATAAAATGCATGCACATGATGTTCTCACAGTAGAAAATGCGAGGAGTCACTCAAAGGGAAAGAGAAGCAAGGCTAGGCAAATCCCAGAGTCGAAACTGAATGCCAACGATGTGCCAGATGCTTCAATGAGCATGCTGGCCATTCTCTCCATCCTTGGGTTTGGGTGGTTGTACAAGTGACCCCTGGTCGATCATGCGGATGTACTCGTCGATGTATGTCTGAACGGCAGTGAGGGAAGCCACGATGGCAGGAGTACCAAAGCCATGGGTGAGACGCGAAAATGTCTCCATGGGCTCCTGCACTCCAGCTGGGAGAAGTGGTGGGGGATTTGTGTGGCACAAGGGACTGCGATCTTGGTTCAGTGTCTGAACCAACTCCTTCATCACCTCTCTTGCTGCCAAAAGCATGGACTTACGCTGCAGGGGCTCCACCTTGGCAGCCACATCTCCATCATGATGGTACTTTGCTATTGGGAAGGCAGGAAAATCGGTCTCGCAAAGACGGCCAAAGTCCCTGGCCAGCATCACGGCCTCAGCTTCTACCAATGCTGTCAGAAGCGTGGGACAAGATGCCCGTCTCCATCCTGCAGGGATGTGAAGGCCCAAGCCATTAAGACGATTGCGCAGCTCCTGCCCTGCATTGCGGGCCTTTGCACGACGAAGCATGGATCCCAGCAGGGAGACATTCAGACTCTCTGGCGGCTGAAGGCGTCGCTGAATCTCACCAACAGTGACACGATACTTGGGAGTTGAACTGAGGAGAGAGAGACGGCCAGGGACACAGCAGAAGACTTCACTAAGCTCAACTGTGGGATTCAGACGAAGCTCTTCCCCACCAACGCTGCTGTCTGTTCCAATCCCATATTCATCATCGATCTCCTCCACGTCTGAATCATATTCGGGCTTCACTATCATGTGTGAAAGAGCAGCCAGGTTTCCAACTGATTCCAGATGACTTAGGTTTCCACTCCCACCCCCATTTACATGTCCAGAGCTCTTCCCAGCATCTTCATACACACGGGCAAATTTAGGATTTGAGAGAAGAATCTCTTCCAGCTTCCTCTTTTTGGCCACCTTTTCCATCTCTTCTGGTGAGGTGCGAGGAGCAGGAGACGAGAGGAGGACGGATCGCAGAATGCCATTGGTGGGACTTGGGGTGAGACGATCAGAGGAGGGCGAGCTGCTCTCGCAGTCTGATTCCTTTTTGCACTCCATTTTACATATGGGACTCTCCCGAGAACTCACTGCCTCATCTGAGTCGTTTCCATCCATGTCGTCAATCACTGAATTGGAACTTTCTACGCTAGCAGACATGGATTTGGCCTCCGTCTGAAAGGGCAGGAAACCCGAAGACTTTCAACAACACAGCAGCACACTCTTCACTCAGATATACTCTAGACTTGCTATGATCGGCACTTGGCCTTGTCCTGGGCTCCAAGGCCACAATGTCTATGTGAGTTTGTGAATATCTAAAAACATAGACTCTAACCGAAAACAGGCACACTCTTGAGTCAGAACAAAGGAACATACCAGGAAAGGGCACACATGAAGCAAGCCCAAACAAAAGTGAAACACTCCAAGCCATTGGAACGCTGAATGAAATAAACGACAAACAAAATGCGAAAAACTCAGAGCACCACAAGACAGGAGATGATAAGGAAAAAAACAACAAAAGCATGCAAGACAACTGAGCTGAACAAAATGGAACAAACCAAATCTAATGCTGAGTAGAGACCCTCAGGTCCAGTTCTAATTCAAAACTAGAGCATCTGCAGGACCTCAATTTGGTATGTGTGGGCACATGTAATTAATTAGAAAGTGTTACAAATGATGCAAGATGATTGGATTTCTAGCACCCCTGCAGATAGACTTAAGATGCACAATTATCAAACAGAGCATGAAAGGAAAAACACCCAAGCAAAGATAAACACATGCAGTTCACCTTTTTGGCTTTGTCTGTTTTTGGTTTTGGTTTTGGTGTCCTTGATTCATCAACCACCAATCTGCTGTCATCTAGGATGGATTGAATGGAATAACCATAAAAAGATTAAAGGTTTGGTTGATAACCTTGATTCCTTAAACTCCTGATTAATGTGTAATATAATGTGCATCAATAGAACAATTAGTTACAAGCAATGTGTACCAATTGCATGACTTATAATTACTGAATAGCACACTACTATATTCTCACCATCATTGAATTCCTCCTCAGTTGAATCTTCACCCTCCACACCTTCCAGGTCATCCTGCACAAAATCAAAGAAACAAAAGTGGGACATAGTTCATAACATCAATCCCCCACCCTCTTTTATACATTCCACATTTGATATGTCAAGCCATCCAGGATGAATTAGGTCTAAACCTACAGATGCTATCCCATGTCCACAATGTGACTGCTCTCTCCCACCTTATTGCAACCTAGTATCCATTTTCCTGAGTAGGGCAACAGACAATGCAATGAAACATTTTACATAAGCAATGCACTTTGCTTTCATCTGATTTTTTCACTGACTTTGCCAATAAACCTGTCCTAACTGGCATGATTTGCACAACAGCAAAAATGCCAATCTCATTCCATTTTTTGTCAATGAATAGATAGGCCATATGCTTTGATCATGATCCCAGACTGGACTTAGTAACCACAGATGATGTTATTGAAGCTATGAAAAACAAATAAAGCAGACTCTCTATGAAAAAGTATGCATATCTGATCATACATACTTGTGAGTATAACTCACTTGGGAAGGAGTGGCATGGGGGTTAACATAGTTTAACAAATAGGTGGATAGTGGAAATACAAACTTAACTATGTCCCAAAACTGCAACCCATGAGGTTAGGACATGCCAAAAGGCCATTAAAAAAGAGAAGTCAAGTGATTAGCAAAGATGAGAATGACTCTTAAAAAACTATGTCAAAAAACTATATCCAAATCAATTATTCTCACATCTTCAGAGGCTGAGGATGTTCTGAGTCTGCCATGTATCCCATCTCCTTTAAATCCAAGCCTCTCACTTGGATCCTTCTTTTTGGCATGCATTTCCCTCTGGCCTTCCTCCAACGACTCAAAGTCTAAACTATATTTGGAAGATTTCTTCCTCAACCTCCCTGAACGTGAAATCCCAGTATCATCTCCTGTGCCTATAAAGAAAGGAGGAAAAAAAAAGCCCAATTAATGAATTTCATGAGAATAGATTCAATAAGCCTAATATGCTTAGATGAGTTTTGTTTTTTGTTTAAAAATAGGCCTAGTGCACATAAAAGAGCATTTCAAGTCTTCTTTAATGTGTCTCAGGATTTCAATGTTCAGCACATGATCACTGTTCCTCAGAACGCCTCATAAATGACCACAGGACTTAAAATTCTGCCTGTCACCATCCACACCACAAAGTCACTGAGTTGGCCCAAAATACGACCATGATGCCTCTGACTTTAAAACATAGATTTAGTAGCAGTCTGATCCATTATGCCTATCCGCTGTAGGGTCGATGTTAGTGAGCTCGGCATACTCTAGGCTATCTAGGCTAGCCCTGGGCGTGGTTCTATGGCGATATCGGACTGACTTCATGGGCATGTCTCCAGGGATAAGATAAACCTCTCATTTCGGTTGTGAACTAGCGGAATGCTGCCGTCAAAAAAAAAAAAAAAAAGCGATATGAGTAAGAAACGGTGGAGCCAACTGATAGGTAGGCCTAGGCTACGATAGGAACGGTGAAGCAAAGCACGGGATTTATGAGCCCGGAGGCTTTCGCCTCCCTAGGCCTACCGGCATGCAAAGCCTTCGAGATCCCTTCTCTTACCGAGAGGAGATCCTGCGTCCTCGTCCAAAAGCTTCCGCTTTCTTTGAGTGGACATTGCACCGAGAGACTGCGACTACCGAGCACGAGAAACGCGATTCCGCTAGTCCAAACCCGACGAGGAGACCCGAGGGTGAAACTCCCGACACATTCACGAGCGACGTGCCGTAGCGTCGAGCGAAGGCCCTGGCTTATCTCACTGCAAGCACACCGTCATCGCCAGTGGGAAACCTTGGGGCTCGGCAGATATCCCAGGTCCGATACACGTCTTTGTGTTCCTGCACTCGGGGGGGAGATCGATGAGAGAGCGAGGCTTCACCCCCTCTAGGCTAGGCCTCGCCTATAGGCCTGTATCGATCCGGGATGCCCCGAATGCCCTCCGGCTCCCTGGTGGCAAGTACGCAAACTCACTGGATATGCGTCTATTCCTGACGTTGGCTGCCCCCCCTCTGCTCGGCGGCTGCAGAGGGGGAAAAAAAGGGAGGGGGGGTGTTCGATTGGATCGGGTCCAAGCAGGCCCCAGGCTTGACTCATCTAACCCCACGAGGGGTATTTTCGGCCTCCCTCCATGACTCAAGGGCCTTCGGTGCATAGTTTGGCTCCGTTTCCCTTCTTTTCCGTGTGCGGGGGATATGCGTCGGGGGTTTATTGCGTCTCGGGGGGGGCTTTATCCTCGTTGCCCGGGGTTGAACGGGGGAAGGAATGGTGCTGCGTTCGTTCTTTGACCTAGCCGAGTTTCGATGCGGTTTCTTGGGAGGTCTTTCCCCTTATCTCGCGCGTCACCCGTGACGAGAATCCACGACACCCTCTCCGTAAATTATTTACGGGCGGAGGGAGGGGGAATTCACGTTTCGACAAGCCCACCGAATTCAATGGGCAATTCCAGACCTCAGTTTCGGAGGTAATGCTTGCGAAAGGTGGATTCCACGTTTTACAAACGAGTTCGATGCAGAAAAACTGAGGGGAGAAACCATTATGACGCAAGATGGCAGCACTGCGGAATCGCATTTGCGGCTCCCCACCGCGAATGAACGCATGAGATCCCCTGGCGTCGTCCACCGCCCTCGCCCCCTCCCCCCTCCCCCCTCGCCCCTCTCCCCTCCCCCTGCCCTGCCCTCCAGTGACGGCCCATCGCATTCCTCGTCTCGGGGGACCGTGCCGACGAGGCTCAACGGTCCCGAGCGGGGAGTCCTGGCTAAGGGCGGATCTAGGGAGGGAGGGGGGAGAGTGAGTGAGGAGGCGGAGAGAGAGGGAAAGGGAAGGTGAATGAGGGAAATAAAACTCCCCTAATGCTCCTATCATGTCGTGGATCTTCGCGAGCTCTGGAAAATTAAAAAATGACGTTTCCATGAATCGTAGGGGAAACGGCCGCAATCCGCCGCCGCCCGTGACGTCACGGTAACCGGCACGGAAACCTGGCACGAAAAAAAAAGTGGGAAGCCCAGAGGTGAGTTCGCAACAGCCGAACGGCACGGCACGAGGGAGAGGAGTTGGCCGGGTGTCAACTCCGCGAGACAGCCGCAGCGATAGAGGAAGACATGAGTGTAGAATGGCAATAAATAACGAGGGAAATCAGAAAGCTAAAAAAACTCTGGGACACAAGAGAGTAAGAATCGCGTGGGATCGCCGAGACTCCTGCAGTTTGAAACCCGAGGTCGACTCGTGAATCAATATCTTTTTTTTTTCACTGAGATTGATGGATATATATTTTTTTTTAATAAATAAATAAAATTGATGTCAAATTTCAATCGTATCAATCTTTTCTTCCCGTCGTCATTTCTTTTTTCCTCATTTCTTCCTCCTTTTACTACTTTCCCCTCATAAAACTGCTGAATTTCGTTTTCGAACATAAATTTTTAAAATTCATTTATTGACTCTGATCTTTTCGAATCTTACGCGACGGCAAAAGGCTGTCAATTTTTTTTGTTTTTGTTTTTTGCAAGCCATGTCAGTTTGCCAGGCACGGCCCACAGATCGGTTCCTTGCTCCGAACAAATTACTCTTTAGAAACTGCTCAATATCAGATTGCAAAGCGAATAAATGTTCGCCTTCACGAATATCAAAGCGCCTTTTAAGAAATATATATATAAGGTCAACCTAAAGTTTAAAAAAATAAAATCACTAAAATATATATATATCTCTTCGAACAGACTAGATCTGGATCGCTGCGCACCCTGCAATCCCCTTTTAAATGCATTAATTATTACTTAAATTAAATTAAATAGAATTTAATTGAATGGTTTATATTTAATCATTTTAAATCTAATTTAAATTTTACAAATATAAAAGTTTAATTTAAAAATACACTTAAAAAAGTAAAATTCTTAAAACATTGAAAAAAATATTAACCATACATATACTAAACATATACCATGCATACCATTAAAAATTGAGTTTTGAAACATAAATATTTGTTAAATGCACTAATTTTCTTCTTTTTTTTTAAATCTCTCCTCGCCTTTTGAACCTCCTAGGTCCCAGGTACCCAAATGACCTCGACCTTTCCAAGCGCCATTCGTTTCCCTCTGAGTTTACTCAGTCGCAGAGGAAAAACGGCTGTGGTGTCTCCGATACAATGAAGGGCCTTTTAGCTTGGCGTGCTTCGAGGCGGTTTCTAACGGCCGGGGTTCGAAGAAAGGGGATTCGAACGATTTCGGGTTCGTTTATCGCGATGGATTGTTTGGCTCTGTGCGGCGTGATAGCGCCTTGTTTTTTAATTTTAATGAAGTGAATTCTCGTTTCGTAGAGCCCTTTCCGGTAAGACTTCCACGCTCAAGAAGTCCATGATTGGCATTTTGCTTCCTGCACTCGAAGAGGGCTCTAAAAACTTATTTCCGTGATGAAAGACTGAATTGGTTGAGTGATTTGTTCCTGTTAAGCCACTAACGATGAACACCCAACGAGATGCCCTTGAACGGAACCCATTCCGACGAATGAGCCTACTTTGGGGGCTCCCAGGCACAGAATACTGACTGAGGAAATAAATTTTGCTGAAGTGCCGAGTTCGTCCGTAGAAAGAATGTATCGACTCGTCTCTAAGAGCACGGCCTCAGGGGGGTTCGCGACTCAATAAGCGCCAAAAGTACTAAAAAGTACCTCACATGGACCAACAGACACTCATGGCGTGTACACCCCTGCTCCCCTCCCCGGCCTCCGACCACCACCTATCTAACATATAAACAATACATGGCCAATTTGCCTATACGGAGAAAATCCATCTGGCAATAAATGGCAATCCGCAACGCACGAGAGGAAGAGTTCCTCCCCGACGAGAGGGACTCCCATACTGCCTATTGGTGACTTCCTTTTGTGCTCCGTCCCCGAGGAGGACGAGCGAGGACGAGGCTTTCAGCACCTCTTCAATCATGCATGGGGTCCCACGGAGTTTCATTCGTGCAGACCGGGGAAACTGGTTCTGATATGGCAATGATGGTACACTGCGAATCGAGTTGGAGGGGGGAGGGGGTGGAGACTGTGAGAAGCGTCGCAAATTCAGTCAGAATTGTGGGCTTTCTCGAGCGACTTGTGACGGATTTTCGATGCGAGGTGGGCACGGGTGTGAGCTGTTTCTTACATTTAGGGCTGATTGCCTCTGCATTTGGGGTCATTTGAGGGCGCCGAATGGCCTGTGTGTGTTCTGCATCCCATCTCTACTATTTAATCGCCGTATTTGCGGTATGGGGGGAGGGGGAATCTGAATGTTTTGATTGCTTTTGCTAAAAAAAAAAAAAAAAAAAAATAGAAGAAAAAAAGAGGGGAAATCACGGAAAGCGTTCTCACGGATTGCGTCCTTCAATTTGTGGAATGGCTCGATGTTGATGGGAGATAAAGGGACGAATAGGAGGCAAATGGGATTCCAGGTTGGCTCATTAACTGAATTTGTCAGGAAGAGTCATTCTAAATGGGGGTTCCCACAGGAATTGGCCTGGATTCCCAAGGGAATTTGCTTGGATTCTTCCAGGAATGCAATTTTTTGGGCACATCCCGACGTTTTCCAAGCAAATTTGGAAAAAGCATTTTAAAGGGAGTCTGAGTTCATTCACGAATCACTGAAATTACTTTCACTTTGTTTAATCCTGTAATAATAATAATGGGACAAAAATGATACAGTTCCGTCCTCCCTTCAAAACAAAGGACAGTATTGCCATCGATAATGTTGGTTCATATTCGGCTGCTTTTCGAAGCGCACCTAACTTTTTTAGCCCATAAATTGAAGAATAGAACGGTATGAATTGCCAGTCGAAAGTCTTTCCTGTTTTCAGTTGGCGCATCGTTGATTTTCCCACTATTGTATTCGTGCCACAGTCGATTTTCGTGTTCAACTTTCGTGTTCTACTTTTTTTTTCAAAATAAGCAGACAAAATAAAGTGAAAAAGCTGGAATAATTCGGAAAAGGCTCAAAGAATTCGCTCAAAAGCATTTATATAAATCTGAGGTTTTCAGTTTGGCAGCTAAAAAACATTTTTTTATAAATCATCTACTCCTGAGTGCTTCCACAAAATGATTGCAAGAGTGGAACGAGAAGTCAAAATGTCATCTCGAAGAATCTTGGCATCAGGTTTTGCCTCACGTTCCGATCCCTTCACACGCAGCACAGGTGCAAATCGGGAAACAGATCTCGATCTCAGGGAGTCGGCCTGCCAAACGCGGCGAAGAGAGCAGACTGAAGAATGGAGGCAGGGTTGCCGCTGGCAGGGTTGCTGCCGGAGTTATCCTTAAGGCCGTGGCAACGTGCCCATTGTGTTTCCTCTTCTAAAGAGCGACTCTATACTCTGACGGAATAAATTATTCGTGTTGACTCCCGCTCTATCTTTCGCGTAGGCTGGTTTCTACCTGTACTCTCTCCTTTTCGTCTCTCGTCCCAATAAAGGTTGTTCACTGCCTGTCTGGGGGTTGAAAACGGTCTGCCATTAGTTTAGGCAAAAGTTTCACGAGATGGCGCTGATGTATATTTTACTGAGGATATAGTGTTAATGTCCAAAGGTGATCTCCCAAGTACTTCAAGGGCAGAGGTTGAGCTCCATTCATAATTTCTTTTATTTTCGCAAGGCCTTTTGGCTCCAATGTCTCAACGATTGACTTCATCCTTCACGTTTCTTCGAATTCCGCGCTCCTTCGAACCAACACTAATCCACGAATCCTATAGATGTCCAAAGAGGGTGGCTTTGGATTAAAATGAAAAATAGGGTTGTTCCTTGGAGGAAGACAGATCGGAGGGTCACAAAAAAGGGATTCGGATACGAGAGATGAGAGAATGAAAAATGGGTGTGTCGGATTGTGAAGTGTGTACTATTGACGAATGTGCCCACGAAAGGAAGATGGCGGACGAGGTTCCTAAAGGTTCTTATAGATTGCGTGTTGTAGCAATCGGGGGACGTTCACCCTCGTCGTTTCTTCTCGGCTGTTATTCAGTTCGTTTTCTTTCATCTTTAAATGCCTGAACTTCAGTCTTGAAAAATGACTGTCGTCTTCCTGCATTAGGCCTCGTCGTTGTTACTCGCCCGGAAATATCATGAGAACATTGACCCGACGGTCAAGCTCCAAGCTCAGACGCTAAATCTAACGTTCATCCTGAAATGTAGTACGTGACTGATGTCATTTAAAATTAGGTGTGACGTTCGCAATAGCGTTTGGAGGAGACATCGTGATGAGGCCTTGGTGTTGCAAGAAAATGGGTTTGATGGATGGTCACCAACCTTACGCGACGCAATTGACATGACTGTCTCCCGTCACTGCCTCTGATAATTCAGAAATCTGAAAAATAACTTGAAAAAAGGGCGGTGACGACTTTAAATCGTGTTACCTTCTGCAATACCCATAACGATTCTGTGGACTCTTAGAAGATGTAACCCATTGGATCTGCATGACCCATGCCCAAAGTGATACAAGTTACCCACAAAATCGCTGGAAACCAGTGAAGGCTAGGCTAGGCCTAGGCTCGAATAGAAGCTTAATTGACCTAGTATGCTCTACTTCTGGATGGACATTCTTGCTCAGTTGTAATGGCATAGCAAAGGTATGGTGTTGACTTAATGTGGTGAGTCACCTAAGTGACTGCTTGCTCTCACAGAGCTTTCTTGTATCAGGATGTTCACCTATGCACAGTTGTCCTTAACTGAAGTTGGACTAATGTTATACCCATCATTAGCTTAGCCTTAATAGATCTGGCCATGGCCTAGGCTAATGGGAAAAATTCCAATAGAGCTTGTGATGTAGAGGTTTACGTCTTAAATATCTCATGATGTGCTTATGTTGGAGCTTCAAAATCAAGAATAAGCTCTCCACTTTTGACAAAAACCAGCCACACTACTTCATGTTTGTAATGTTGCAATCAGGCCAATCATTTTACATTGGAGAAGAGGAGTTTTTTTTTTTCCAAAGTTTGGTGTTTGCTCTTTCCCTTGTTTTTTCTTTCTTCTGTGGCTTCCACCAGTCTGCCCACAGGAAAAATGAAGGGAGTCACCCTCTTGGCTCTTTGTAAGTTTCAACTGGCTTGCAGTCATCAGGAGCTCAGTGAGTCACCAAAGCTACTTCTCACATTGCTGATGGTTGACCAACAGCACCACACATATTATCTGCAATAGAACAGATATGCATCTCTTTATGCTGTTTCCTCAACTGTTCTCAAGGGCAGTTTCTGCTTGGTTAGCATTGAAATTATTTCTGCCTGTGTGTATCCCAGACAGATATAACCTATTGATGTTTCTCAAGTTATATTGTGCTTTGTCTGAATGGAGGCTTAAGCTTCAATTCATGCTTTGTACCCTGTTTTCTCTGTCTTGAGAAATGCTTTGCCTACTGGTGGGAAGTAAGTCTCAGAATTTCTTATTTATCAACTTATTCTTATCAAGTTCTTCCATATGCTTCATTGCAGACTATGTAGGCCAAAGCCTTCAAGGATTTATAGTTGCATTAGGCCCACCATAAATAGGTTTTGCTCACATTCAGCCAATTATCCTTAATTTGATGCTATACTTACAAAATCAAAGCTATCACATATAACCATTATTATTATGTTGTCCTAGCCCCAACTGCAGTTCCAGGTTTGGCTGGCCCCATCAAATTCTCATTTGTTACTTTTCCTTGTATGTACAAAAGGAAAACCCTCCTGATGAAAGTATTTATATCTGCAATTCTGTACCTAGATGTAAGAGAGCCTTGGCTTTTAAACAGTGACATTTGCATCTCCAATTTTTGTTGGCTTTTTTGGCATGCATGCCTATCATATTATTTGTGTGAGTGAGGCTGTTCAGACTATGCATTCCTTATGTATTTTTTGTGGCTAATGTATTTTTCCCATTGTTGACCTCAGAATTGTACCTTGTTCCCATCTATTAATTTTAATTAATTCATAATAATGCTTGTCATTATCTTTTAAACTTGACTCCTTTCTGTTATGTGATTCATTGTACTCAAGTTTTGAACTGCTGGAAATGTTATGAACCTTCTCATTCTTCCTTGCACACATATGCATGACTTACTGTTTTTTACTGCATAGTATCAGCTCAGGGTAAAATTGAATTTTGGCCAGGATGTGCAGCCTGGCAAAGATAGTCATCATATATGCACTGATTATTTCTAAATACAAACCACTGGAAGATTTGTCCTCTTAGATGCATTTTTTTTTACATCAGGTAATAACTTGATTTTTTTGTGTGCCCATGTTGTAGGGTATTGCTGACACAAGCGACACTGATTTGCTGCTCTAAATTTCAGAAATATAACTCTCATCTAACTGTATCAAAGCATTTCCTTTTTTGCATCTACTTTCATACCTGATTGTCTCCATCTCCATTGCTGCTTCATGCAAATGGTAAATCCTGAATAACAGCAGGAAGATTCTTTTTTTCAGATATCAACTTGTATATTAAGTGCATCTGAGAACTCCCCTTCCCCTATATGCCCAACATAACTGACTCTAATGTACTCATCACTGCTTTTCCAGATTTTGTCAAGTCCATCAGTTGTATCCGAAATAGAACCACTCTTAAGGTTTAGAAAGCATGTGTAAGAAGTATTGTGCATTCTTAAATAGATTCTGGTTTTAAGTTGATTCTGATTGGCTTTGCAAGGGTCATTTTTCATTGTGAGTAAAACCAAGCAGAGACTTTCTCTAGTGCTGCTAAATGAGTTTTAAACCATTTAGCTGAATTTTCTTTTCTCTGTATGCCCTTGTGCTAAGTTTTATTTTGTGCATTATTGTCTATGATACCTGCTGATATTGATAAATTCCTTAATATAGCTTATTTAAATCAAAGTCAGGAATTTTGAAATGAAGGTTTCGTCTTGCTGAATAAGTTCTATGCATACCTTGGAAATTGAGAAGGTAGAAAAGAAAGTCTGATATCCCATTGTCATCCCTCATATAGTCTCTGAAGCGTACAGAGAAATGTCAATGTGTGATTAGTATGAAATGTGCTTGCATACATAGGCTAATTTAGATTAACATGATCTTCTTCACAAACTTCTAGAATGCTCATGTGGCCTTTGTTGGTGCCTGTAGATACTATGATGCCACTGATTTCTTTGCAGGTTTCAAAACCTGGAGAATTTCATCTTTGCCAGTAAGCTCTAGATCAGCCAGGAATGAACTCTATGTGGTGTAGGGAAGCTTTTCTTCAGTCAGAAACAGATATAAGACTTTTGATGCTAGCTTCTGACTGTAGACTCTATGCTGTTGCCAGTGCTTTTCTTTGCAACTGAGTGTAGATGGTTCTGTCTCAGCCAATTATGGACGAGAATGATGAGAGCCAGTCCGTCAATCAGGATGTGAGGTGAGCACTGGAGTTTCCATACTTATATTGAAGATAGTTTACCTTTCTTAATTAATGAAATGTTTAAGCTCTAGTCAGATTCCAAGGCTTCACAAGTGTTGTATTCAGGTTGTACTTGTTAAACATCTTTTAATTTATGCTGAATTGAATTTGAATGACAGTATAGTCAGAAAAGTGAATTAGTTTGAGGGTTAATATTTTGATGATTTTTGCAGGGTGAAGGAGGAGAACATGGATGGTGATGACCCAAATCACCAAGCTGCTCAACAACACCAGCCTATGTCTCTGCAGTGCCCTGGCATCTCTAGTTATAATGGGATGGAAGGCATCAAAGCAGAGGCATCTCACATGCATGGAATGATGCACTCCCCTCATCCCAATGGCCAGCCACAACGGCAACCCAGAAACATGTATGAAACACAGCAGCGCTACCTACCCGATCCGCACATGTATGCAACTCAGCACATGCACATGGGTGGTGCTGCTTCTCCCATGCAACATGGAACCCCACCTATGCATCCATCACCTATGCAAGAGCATTCATCTATGTATCAAGGGCAGATGGGTAGCCCTTACAGCCCATATGTGTACAGTGGGCAGACTATGCAACCTCAACCTGGCCATTCTGACCAGGGAATGTATGGCATGCAAGGACCTGAACATTCTGGCATGCCACAACCATACATGGGCATGAAAACAGAACCCAATGATCCATATAACTTTGTGGAAGAGGAAGGTGGACAGGATCATAGAACAACTCCAATTGACTTCCAGTCCATGGGTATCAAGCCTGAAACCCCAATGCCAAAGAAGAGAGGGAGGAAGAAGAAATTGAGACCTGAGATGATGAATGGGTGAGATGCACATTAAATTCTTTAGTCAAAGAACTCTCAAATTTCAATACATTCCTCATCTAGAAAGATCCAAATGACTAAATTATCATTGATTACATTATTGAATGCAGTACTTTAAAATACTCTAAAATGTTGTAGCTTTGTGACTACATTCATGATTATTGAATCTGAGGTGAACGGTGGAGAATGATTTACATCACTCGTGGGATTATATGAAAGTTAACCTAGAAGTGAATTATCTTTTCAGGATGCCTCCGGATGGGATGGACTTCTCTTTTCAAGGGTATGAGGATCTACCACCAACACCTAGTCAAACCTCAGGGGAAATAGGTGCACCAAAGCCCAGGAAAAAATGGGATCGCTTTAATGGTATGAGTGTGGAGGACGTGAAGCAGAGGACACTCCCTGATCACCTAGCACCCAACCTTGATATCATTATTGTGAGAACTCCTCATCCTCACATGTTGTTTGCAAGACTGATGTGCCAATCCCAAATATGACATGGTTGTTTTTTTTTCAGGTTGGCATTAATCCAGGGCTGTTTGCCGCTTATAAGGGTCACCACTATGCTGGCCCTGGGAACCACTTCTGTGAGTTGCATTTTTATGACAAATGTATGCTTACAACATTCTGAACAAAATGTTGAAAATCTATTTCAGAGTGTTTGTGTGTCTGTCCTTTGTGCACGGCCACACCTCTGATCCCAGTCCAACCAAACTTTGCATTTGGTTTGGGGGTGGTCATAGGCTAGGTGGCATTTCAAAATTCCAACCCCCTGTCATCCCTTATTTAGTGCAGATTTGGTCAATTCGCTACTACAGCCCCCCCCAGGATTCAAAATTTTGGGGGCTCATGAAAAAAATGTAAGCTGCAACATGCAGCTTGCCACTGGAATTTTCCAATTGGTTGTGTAGTAAAAGCTACATGTTGTAAACAATTTCTAGCCAGGTTTGCCAAAGAGGCATTAAAACGATAATCCCTCAAATATGGGACTTACACAGTATTCACCTGTGCATGCCGGGTACCTCTGCTAATATTTTATATATTTGATTATGGACTGATGGAGATACTATCAAGTGTTTGAAGCATCTGTGAGTGTTTAACATATAATGAGTTTCAAATATACAGGTATAATAATTGTGGGAAATAATTTTTTTTTCTAGGGAAATGCATGTACCTCTCTGGCCTGATTCCTGAGCCAATGACTGCAGATGATGACTATCGCCTCATTGGCTATGGCATTGGGTTCACCAACATGGTTGCCCGTCCCACCAAAGGCTCTCAGGACCTCTCCCGAAGAGAAATGAAAGAAGGTCTGTACTAGGGCTGTTTATCATTTCCTTTTGTAACATTACTTGATCTTGACATTACAATGGAGTCAGTTATCAGACTATCATACTGGCATTCTTACATCCCAGCCCAGTGTCAAACAAGAACTCTGGAAAAGAAAAATATGTTGATTTCATGTGCATTATCTTCATCCTAATCCAGAGCTTAGTATTCTGAATTAGTCTTAAAAACTTATTGGCTTATGCCAAAGCATGTCCTTGTGAAGGGTTTTCTCATGCTTATTAACACCCTCACTTGAGCTAATCAGAGATAGAGAGACTTGCCTGAAAAATCGGGGTTGTTGCATTTTATACTCATTCCAGGGATGAACCATCAGAATACAAATCTAACTGTTTTCTTCACAACCAAGTACAGATTCCTGATGATTGATGAATTCTTTCAAGAGGATATTATGAAAAATAGAGACGGTTTAGTTGGAAAGGATAGCTGGGAGGAGCCATTTTGGAGCCATCATCAGAACTGACCCATTTATCCACAGATATTGCTTAAGTTCATCATCATGTTATGTTTGCCATATTACACTATACCTGATTCACCCTTTGACCAGCAAGTTTCACAAATGCCTGTTATACAGGAGTCCTTAAAATTTACGGGTGTGCTGGTCAAATGGTTAATCACCTGGCAGAATGTACTTGACCCAATCATGGGGTATGGCATTATGTGGTCAAAAACTTGGTAAGTCCCCTTTCACAGAGTCTATTGAAATTTTCTCAGCTGACTGAGAAATTCAAACTTGGATTTGACAGTTCCCTGAAATGACCCTCTGGAAGTCACATTTCATTACTGTTATTGTCAGCTGGCTTTTTACCACCCTATCCACCAAATTGTTCTTGAGTATGCTAGAATTATAAAGATTTTCTCCCCAGACACTTGTGTTTTAATTTGTTTGTTAATTGTGTTTGTTTCAGGTGGATTGTTGCTCACAGACAAGATCAGGAAATTCAAGCCAAAGATTGTTGTGTTCAATGGGAAAGGGATCTATGAAGTGTACTCTGGGAAGAAGGAGTTCACATTTGGGAAGCAGCCCGAAACAGTGGATGGGACGAATACTGTAAGTCTGGAACATAATATTTTTCATGCTATTATTATTTTATGATATATCATCAATGTGCTTAGAAGTGTTTCTATATACTGTATGTTCATCCTTCCCTAGATCATCTGGGTGATGCCATCCTCAAGTGCACGCTGTGCTCAGCTTCCCAGAGCATCTGATAAGGTCCCATACTACATGGCTCTAAAGAAGCTGCGTGACTACCTCAATGGCCACCTGAAGGAGTTGGATGAGAGTGAAGTGGTTTTCCCCGATGTCAAGATGCTTGAGGGCGGTATCAAAAAGGAGGTGAAGCAGGAGAATGAAGGTGGAGAACCCAAACCACCACCTGCCCCTCCAGTTCCTGTGTATGATCCTGCAACAGGGACCTATGTCTTCAAGAAGAAGCGGGGTCGGCCCCGCAAGATACGACCGGAGGAGCTCGCCAACCTCCCGCTTCCACCACCACCACCTCCTCCTCCTCCAATGCCTGAGCAGCACAGCATCCCCACTCCTGAAGAAGATGGCGTTGTTGTGAAAAAGCGACGTGGGCGACCTCCCAAGAAACTCCAGCTGCAGTCAAACCACCAACAATCAGTGCAGGGTTCAAGTGACTCAGTGGCTCAGATGGACTCAGAGCGGAACTTCCTCTGCTCCCCTCATCCAGGGGGCTCATCTCAATCACAGCAGTATTCTGGGAATTATTCCCCATATGACTGCCATGCAAATCACAATCCTGACCCACCGTACCAGAGTTCCACGTCGATGGCTGTGGACTTGAGGTCAGGAAGCCCTGGAGATGACAATACCGTCAATCCAGCAGATGATGTAGGCAAGCAATACGAGAAGGGAACGCCCCCTTCAGCACTGGACCTCAGCGGTCAAGAATACAAAGATTCGTCTGTGCCTCCAATGTCCCTGGATAATCAAAATCTTTCCTCAGGCACAGATGCGGAGAACAGTGGGAGTTCACCAAATCAGACCTTGGACCAGTTACCTCCTCCACAACCCACCGATGAAGACAAGTACTCTCACCTGGATGCCGCACTCCCCGAGTCTTCTCCACTGCCACCGTCGCCAAGTCTTGGCCCGGCTGACTTTTCCCCTCCAGCCCATCTCCCAACTGAGAAGTCTGACAATTCTCTACATAGTGGCGGAGAAGAACCAACTGAAAACAAGGATGACTGTCAGTCAAACTTTGGTGGAGATGCAGCAGCAGCAGCAGCAGCAACAAGAATGTACACTGACTATCACTCCAACAACTATGGTCCATCATCATCTGATGGAAGCTATGTTGCCGCTGGTGACCAGAACCATGTCGATTACTGTAAGGATGAGCGGCCGCAGGACATGTCTTCTAAAAGCTTGTCAGGACTGGAATCCCTGGTTGACCAGATCCCAAGCCTGGCCAATGGTGAGGCCGGTGACGGTGCTCCAAATTATGCTTCTCCTATGGACAACAATCAGGGTTTCTCCATCTCATCTCTGGCGCACAGCAGCGTGGCAGCACATTCCAGCCCCGAGTCAGGGTTTCTGCACAGTTCGTACTCTGTGTCGAATTTAGCTTCGAGCAGCAGTCCTCCGATGCGTGGTGCTTACTCGTCGTCTCCAAGCCCATACTCGACATTCATCGCCCCAACAGCAGGGTTCATGGGTGCTCCAATGGGGATGACTCTTGGAGGGATGGGCATGACTCCATATGGTTACAGCCAGTATTCAAGCGGCTCCTATTCCACTCCTGCCGGTTCCTTTCCCTATGCATCTCCGGCTAGTCTCCACGTTCCTAGTCCTCATTATCCCTATGCTAACCCCTACTCTAACAACCCCTATCAACCAGGCTATCAGGGATTCGGCAGCTTTTGACCGATCCAAAATGAGTTGCCAACAACCCCAGTGTCGATGCCGGTTCCTCCCTCCGAGTGGTGCAGTATGCATCCCTCCTCAAGAATCTCAAACGTTTTCATATCAAGTACAAACCAGAATGGTTTGAGATGCAAGGTGACGACTTAGCATGTGCACAATGAACGATCGGCCAGCTGCTCTTGTCGGTCGAACGATATCGTAGGGAATCTACTGTATCGTCTCTTCTCTCTCTTAGTCTCCTGATTGACCCCAAGAGAAACGAATTCCACGAGTCCTGAGGACAAACGGGTGTTTTAGGTCAGAGATATAACATGAGAAATGAGATTTATAAATATTTTTCCTTTTGTTTGAGACTGTGCATGAATGTATTTCTTTGTCCTTTTTTTGGGTTTGTGATTTTCACGATGGTTGCGGATTTCTTAGAGCCTTGAATTTTCAAGCAGTGTTTACAAATGGCTTGCCACTTGATTCTTTTCTATTTCTTGTGTCTGCACTGCAAAAGATTTCCCACGGATCGCAATAACGGTTCCCGACATTTTGGACCCCTCAGGGTTCTTGATTGAGTTTGAGCAGAGATTGAGTTTTCTGGCTCCAAAATGCCGGGATTCCCGCCTCAGAAATGCCAAAGCTGTTGAAGTTGCTGTTCCGCTCGGCCGTCCCTGCCGCACGCAGCTCCCATAGGGCAGCGACGGCCGAAGAAGCATTGTCTAGTCTCGCTCTCCCGCTTGTATAGCCATAGCCAAGGGCAAAGAGAGACAGAAGCCGAAGCTAGCTATTTGTTGTTCCTCATGGATATTCCTCTCTTGTCCCTGTTGAGTCTTTATGAGTGGGTTGAATGCATGGATGTGATCATCATGGCTCCTCTTTCTGTGCACTTTCGCTGCCAAACAGGGTACTTCATCAATCATTGAGCGTCTGAGTGCTTGAGAACGACAGGAAAGACAATGTTTGTTTTCCTCTTCTTCCCTGGGCTCCTCGATACCGGTATATCAAACTCGCCTAGTGCCAAATAGTGTTTTGCCAGTGTGCATTTCCATTTGCGAGGAAGAACATCGTTTTTAGGAGCTTTTTTTCACTTGGGGAGGGGCAGCAAAGTCCGATGGTCCTCGTCTAGGTAGCGCTCTAGTCTGCTTGATAGCAGCAATCATTTTGACCACCTTAGCCAAAAAATATATACATAAACCAGACTACCTCATTCTCATCACTTCAATCTTTTTCCCCCCTTTTTTTGTGAGATCATGTTGGCATTTTTGTTTGTTGTTTTTTTTTTTTCTATGTTCGTTTCAGTCTGAAATCTTCCGAAACTCGAAGGCGATCGGTTCCCGGCCGGACAACCGCATCTCCTGTCCCTGACTGTGATTTCCTTTGTAGGCAAAGGCATGTCTCTTTTGTTCGTTTAATTCTCTTGACTTTGCAGCTGCTTGTCCTGCCATGGCGAGGTTTCTTCTCCCTCGTGATGGCACACGGTAATCTCATCATGCTTCTCTGTTGTCGATTCGTGTCTGGGCAAAGAGAGGAAAGAAAAGCCAAGTTGCTCAAAATCAAACAGTATATAATTATATGAATATATCTCCCGGGAGGGAGGGAGAGAGAAAACGAGCACTGTAGCTTCGTGCATGTGTTTTTCTTGAACTAATTTCCATCTCCCTCTCCCCCTCTCGATCTGACAAAGGGAACTTGGTTCTATCACCTGGCTCATTGGTCTCTTCCTACCGCCTCCCTCTCTCCCTCATGTTGTGAAGGGCATTGTTGTTGAGTCTTCTGAGTACAGGTATATATGTAAAAGGGATTCCTGGCAAACAAAAAAAAGAATGAAACCTTGTATTTAATAATGAAATGGATTTGAGAGAACGGAAGTTTCATTTATTTCCACGAGAAATGATTTTCGTGGACTCGTCGAGTCCAAGGCACTCCACAACTGTGGAAAGGTGACAAAACGCTACAATGACATGAATAATCCTTAAAATTTCCATTGGTTTTCGACTCTGCAGGTTATACATCGAGACGGGTTGACTCAATGGAATGGAAAACATTCGTCATATGGCTTTATTGAGGATTTTAAGACTCATTGTCGTAGCCTTTTCTTTATAGAAACAGCAATATCACACGGACAAGAATTAGTTCACTTGTTTCAACTTTAAGGAAATTATGACTGATCCACATTTCCATAGGTGACGGGGGCCCCACTGGTTCCGCCAACAGTTCACAAGATGAATTCCACGAGCAAACTTGGACACGTGACATGGGAGGTACCACCCCCATCGCAGTGTGACGTCACCAAGTTCAGATCGTGTAGCTTGCTTCCGATCAGTTCCGATGATAATTGGCTTCATACTTTCGATCTGTTGCGCGGACCTTTTTTTTTTACCATCAACGCAGAGATTTTCATGTAACCCTGCGAACGCTTTTAATTTCATACCTCCTAACTAGAATATAACGACCGAACCCGTCGTATAAAGCTTGGATCTGTAAAATCACCTGTAAGACACTTGGGGTGTGAAGACCAAAACAGCACCAGACGGCAGTGATAAGCAAAGAGTTCAGCCATAAAAGAAGCGTAAATTGATACAAGAATACTTTTTGGAAGGCACAAGTTCGAAAGACTTGTTTGTTGTGTTGACGTACACGCACGCTTCAATGAACCTCAAACTTTGCCGGGAGAGGTGCCCCGCCCCTGGAAGTTGATGCGAAGAGGAGTTCTAAATCGCTTTTTGCCCACTCGACAAAGAATTCAAGATACAGTGTTTTGAGTTGAGCCAGGCATTTTTTCTCAACTTCGACACTCGTCCATGAGGAATGTCCCATGCACAAGTTTCCGATCCACGTGGAAAATCCTCTGACTCAAATTAAAAACACTGCATAGGTGTATCGAAACGGGTACGACCCGGATGGCGTCTGGTCGAATATGCTCTTCGAGAGACTTCCTGTAGCGCTCGCGACTCGTGATGCGCCCTGTTTCCTCACTTCTTGGCGTCTGTACCCCACCGAATCCATCCCAAAGGTATAATGATCCTTCCGACTACATAATAGGCGGTAACCTATAGTGTGTTCACCCGCATAAAGCTCCCAGGCCTTGTATCTTGCCACGTTAGTATTATAGCCGACTGTAATTATTTGCAAGTGAATTCGTATCACGTTTTGCATCGTGCCATTTGATTTCTATGGTGCATTCAAGGAGGTGAGGGTATATCTACTATGATAAGCCTAAGTAGCCCATTTGAAGAGATACAAATCAGTTGGAAATCAACGAAATATTTTTTCCACTATTGGGCTTCCTGTGACTATCCAGAGGAATTTGTATCGTGCCGAAAGGCACCAAGAAATCAGAAAACCAACCCGCGGGTTCTTACGGGGGAAAGAAAAGCATCGAGTTTCCCCGCATCTTTACCCTGCTGTCATCGGACATAAAAACTACAGAAAACGCATCTAAATCACTTGTAAATATTTTCCTTTGGTGAACGAGAGTCGCTTGGCAATCGTCGGAAGAGGGCTGAATCCCACAAAAAAACTGGCCCCAACCGAACCGAATTCGAATTCCCCTCACAAGACATCGGAGTTTCCTCCCTTTCCGAGTCGAACGCTTCAATCCGCAATCGCCTCGGCTATCTGTACCACTCCAGGTACATCTCCATGTTTTCCCGTTCGGCCCTGTCCTTGAGGTGTCGGTAGTCTTCGTGAGTGACACCATCGCAGTTCCAGATCCGAATCGTGTCCAGATTCGGCAGGGACTTCTCCATCAGTTCCGTCAAGAGTCCTCCCGTGATGGGGCAGGCGTGGACTGTGAAATGGGCCAGCTCCGGGGTCGCGTTCGCCTGCACGATGGAAACGAGATAACCTGAGTGAAACAGTGAATGCATAACTTGCACTCACATATAACCCCATGCTTCCTGATTCTTAAGTTTGTCCGAATTTTTCGTAGCAGCCATCTTGGAATCCTAAGATGCGTCATTTCATACTCATTGCATTCTGGAATCACGATGTTGAATTGCACCATGAAAAAAGCGCTAGAAAATTTTCTGCCTCATTTGGCGAGAAGTAATATTCTTTCTATGAAAAGAACACCACTTTCCATCCGGGGACCTCACTCATGCTTGTTTGATGAGCATTAGATGCAAATGTAATTTTAATATCTTGCCTCCATGTTTATATCTTCGATAGATATAATGTGCAGACATGCATTATACTTAGATGCGTTGATGACATGAGAAGTGACTGACGAACCTTCCAAATTTCGAGCATGAATTCGTTCGTGAAAACATCGCAACCCTTGACGAGGAGATTCCGTAACGATTTGGCATTGAGGAGAAGGTGCTTGAGGGTGGACTCGGACAGGAGGGTGTCGCAGGAGCACCACATCTCCAGGGCGATTAGGTTGGGGAATTGGGATCCCAGGATCCCATTAGGCACGGGCTTGTACTCTTGATTCCCCGAGAAGGCCAGGTTTTTTAGATTCGGGCACCAGCGCCCTATCACTGCCAAGCAGGAAAGAGAAGGAAAGTAGCGTAGGAAATGGAAATAAGCGATGTGGAGGGTGAGATGGCTGTACCTCGTAACTTTTCACTCCTCGTAACTTAACACAAATTAGGATGCAAAAAAATTCATATTTGTTGGAGGGGGAGAAGATTTAGACGGATTTTCTGCAAAAACAGTTTATTCACCTGAAAAGGAGGACGACAGAAAATGGTCACTTGCCAATAGATATGGCGTGTTGGATGAAGCGCTAACATTGTCATGTATTTACTGAAAAGCCCATTATGACGGTTTTTAATTTGGATGTTATCTGTTTCCGAAAGCTGGAAAGTTCTTGCAACTTGCGTTTGCACATGGGAAATGGCACATCGAATGTACCATAATGCGTTTGACCATGATCTGACTTCGCGGTCAAACTTAGCTATTTCACTTCTAGGTGAAATTTCGCTTCAATCTTTCACTTCTTGAAATCTTGGCTTGATTTAGAAAGTACTAAAGTATTCTCGAAGTCAAGCCAAGACTCAAGCCTTAGATGGCTCTTGGAGCTAAGCTTGGATCTTCTTGCAATCCTCGCCCGACAGCGGCCCTCTGTCGGCGAGAGAGGAGTCTGCAGCGCTAAAATGACGCATCGGTTATTTGGGCCACGCTCTCATAAGTCGCAACTATTGCCTGTGATGATGGACTTGTCACGAGGGTCTCCTTCATATCTTCAAGAGTGCAAGTAGAAAATTTATTCAATGGGTAGATATGCGCATGATTGTTCTAAAGTTTTAGGTTACCAACGAAAAAGCGAAGTCATTGCAATGACCCATGACATAAGAACCTGCTTCGCAAACCTCTCAATCAGACCAACGACTGATGCAAGCTGTTCAAATTAACTTCGAGGAGGTAACAGGTGCGGGGGAAGGGTGAAGAGTAATCGATCTGTTCTATGGCACATCGACTCGAGAGTTACGTCGCGGGTGCTATTGGGTTTCAGTCCGTTCAAACCGGCTCTCATGCTGATTCCACGTGGATTTCTTCCTGATTTTCTTCCTTGTCTGGCATCGTAGGTTTTTTTTTTCAAGAGATCGCTGCCACGCGAAAGTAAGATGATAATATGTAAATGATATGATAATATGGTAAGATGTAAAATCGTTGAAGCGGGAGAATAGCCGTCCCACGGCGGTAGTCTCTGCAAAACAAAAACAAGCAAAAAAGGCACGAATGGCATTCAATTTAAACCGATGAAGGCAATTTCTTCCATGGCATCCGCAATCACGAGCCGGCTGCACCAAGTTTTCAACTGTTCCACCTCAGCGATCTGGGGAAACTTGAGGCTCGACGAAGCAAAGCAAAAAGTTTTCACTCTGTAGGGAGAAGTGGTTATGCCTCTGAGATGCCAATTACAATTTCCTCGGAATAACTTGAAGTGGGGTCAGCGAGGCGTCAATTTTTCCCTGTTCCAATAGGTCTTGTGACCTGATTCCTTGGATTTTGAGATGTGCTAGGGTATCCTCTCTTCTAAAATTTAATAATTTCGGACGGAGTCGAGCGTTGTTGTGACAAAAAAATACCGTTTGTACCTTTTCGCCAAGGAGTCCTTTGCTTAAATGTGCAAAAATACTTGTCAATCTGATGCTCATTCTTCTTTTTGGAGCATCTGTGGGCCACAACGATCAGATTTCCTTCCTTGTGCTGCCAAAAGTACGTTAATTTTTTTCCAGCTCCGTTTGGCTCCAGACAGATTCTCTGGCACGCATTATATATGGCGTTTGACACATTAGACCTCGTTCGAACGATTTCAGACGTGACAAGACAAGTCGGTCTCATCAAGACACGACAGCGGCAGATGCGCCATCATTATCTCGTCGACTTGGGGTGCTGACGAGTTTGATGAGCTTGACTGAGTCTCATGACCTTGGCAACGAGTTTCATAACCTTACTGTCTCCTTCGCTTGGCATTGTCGACGGAAGCGACGAAGGGGTAGGCTTGAACACGTCTGAAAGCATGGGGCTTAACATGCAGGGAACCCTGTTTCGTGCACCCCAGGTGCATATAAATACCCTGGATTACATCATGGAGTTGAGAGGCAACTGTATACATCCAATCACTTGGAGAGATGAGCGAGGCCTGATGCGTGCCGAGAGAAATGTGGCTTCATAAGGGGCTTCAAAAGGTTAGGTGCAGATGGTTCCACCGCTGTCTGCCTTTACTCTGGCATCATATAAATAAACTTGCGAACCAATTGGAAGAGTTTTGCGCATTACGTTTTGCTTCCCTACCGTACAATCTCGTTCGTGTCTTATCGTGTCGGAAGGAAAAGAGAGCATGTTTTCATGACTCGACTTCCCGTGTCAGGAATAAGAGCATGTGTTCGTGTCTTGACTTGTCGTGTCGGGTCCTGCCAGGGCTTGTCGTGACTCCCTAGTTCCGTCGTGTCTGAAGTTGCGTGAACGCAACTACATAGTGATGATGAGGCTAATATACAAATACGTGTATCGTGGGGAGAGCGAACAACCACGACAATGTGAGACTTTGACCATGGGATTAGACCAAGAAGGAAATCATTCCACCCTGCAGCGTCAGGCCTTGACAGATGAACTTGGGTGGAGCCGAGCTTCGTCCGTACTCGCAGGCCGCCTTCTGATCGATTCATCGGTGCACCATGTGCCGATTCTCCTTCCTCCCCCTTTCGGGAGGAATACTCGGGAGCCTCCAATAATTCATTTGCCATTACTGAGACCCAACTAAGGAATGGGTCTAACGACATTTTCATTGCCGTGCATTATCGAGACGCAGCGTAGTGGTCATCTGGTCGAATCAGCTGTTATCCTTGCCTCAACATCATCCCCTTTGAAAGGTCGCCTTGAGGATCTCAATTTGGACGAAGGCGTTCGAGACGAGTTGAAAGTTGAAGGCGCGGAGACGAATGAGCGAGTCATCAGGCGAGAGTTGAGTGCATGTCTCGAATGGATAGGAATGGAATCCCTGTGTTTGCTCTCTGCTGCTTCTCTGGCCAGTTGGGCGGAGAATCTCCCTGCCCACCTTTTCCTAATCCAAATCCGTCCAATCCAACAGTGGGAGGTGTTTTTGTTTCAGGCTCCGAGGATAACTAACGTGCCAAGTCGCAAGAAAATAGTCTATGTGTTAAGATGACCAGTTAGTGACCAGGCGGTGGACGCGATGTGCTGAATTTTTGTACACACTTCTCTTTTAACCCTTATACGCTCAGCGCGCCGATCCATCGGTGCGTCAGGTAATGGCCAGAACACTCAGGCGGCCGATCTATCGGCTCCGTCTAAATCATGCTCTTTTAGTTACATAAATGGCTCAAAGGTGGCAGCACAGAGAGCTCTACATGCATTAAACTTATATCAAAATGTACAGAAAAATATTCTCTTTCTTACAGGCTTGGTGACAAGAAAAGAAGACCAAAAATACAATTTTATTTTTTGCCTAAATTATGTAAATTTTAAATTTCTATATTTAATTCTTTCAGTTTTTATTTTTTTTTCCAAATTATTTATAGTGTTAGCACTTGTAGGTTATTTTTGTTTAAATCTACTGTTTATAGTGAATAAGTGTGATTTTTTCATATGTCTTTGACCAAAACTGTATTTTTTGTGAATATTTGAAGTGAGACTTGTAAATTGAGCCAAATTCGCCTGAGTGTTTTAGGCCAGGTACTTGGAAAATAGGCTGAGTGCGAGAGGGTTAATCGAGGAAGAATTACGGAAACGTAATCAAGTATTCTGAATGTCCAGATGTTTCCCAAGGACCATAACTTACTCTCTGTTCACAGTCCCCTTTGAAGTCGCTTGATCCATCATGGTGGCCATGTTTTTTTAAATTTAAATTTAAAAGTCATGTGCAGGCACCTTATGCTGCTATGTTGATGTTTGTAGAATGACTCTGACCCTTGTGATATTTCTTGCTCTGTGATAGAGGTTATCGCAGTTTAATGTAATATGACGTGCCTCATTGAGACGTGAATGAGAAGCCCTTTTTGCTTTAGATTTTGTGCACTTGGGCATTTGCCTTGCATGAAGTTACCATATGGAGCTCCTTGGCTTAAGAAATGTAGATATGTAATTTCACGACATTGGTCTATTCCTTTTTACATCGACAGGGGTTTTTGTTTATTTACTTATTGAACACGTGCATCCATCCTTGGTAGAAGGTAGGGTCTTTCATGAAATTTTCAACTCAGACAAAACCTGCTTGTCACTTTAAAGCTGAATGAGCGTATTTGGAAGGAACGCCTTGCACATGACAATTTTAAGATATATCATATGCAATATTTTGCATGAATCTATAATTTCAACAGTAATAACCTCCAAACTTGGAATATATCTTCATCCAGTGCTATGCAAAATGGTCATTGAACCATCCGGAGTGATTCGGTGCCTTCCCTTCACTTCCCTTCATTGCCTTTCCCTGTCCTGAAATTTGTGGTATTTCCCAGCGACGAGGTATTACCATTCCTCCCTCGACGTGAAATAAACTAAATGTAAATTTTAATCCGAGCGAACCCGGTAACGAAAAGCCGCTCGCTCCTACCAGTCACGTCGACGAGGAGGAAGTCGGTGACGATGAGGCTCTCCATCTGATGACCCTTGACCTGGAGCAGAGGGGCCAGACCCTCGTGGAAGTCCCACTGAGGCTCCCGCTCTGCGCTGATGCTCAACGACGTGATCGTGTCCAGTTGCATCAGCGTGTAGAGGTCCTCGTTCGTCAGACCCGTGTTTGCCAGGTTCACCTGTTGAACGAGAAAATATTCCTAAATCTGAAGGATGGGATCTTTTCGCGCAAGTTCAGACGTTCGAACCTCGTGAACCCTCGGGCAGAGGGTAAGGATGATGGAAAGATCCACGATTGGTTCTACTCTTCCCCGCGTCGATCTCAGGCACGTCAGCTTCAGCTCCCGGTTCAGGGATTCCAAATGTAGTCGACTCAATGCCTAGAAATAAATATTCGTGATGAGTTCATGGGGAACAGGATGCGAGTAATTGGTCGAAATTGTTTTTATTTTATAGCTTAGCACGTAAGAAAACTGTTCCCAAGACAATTGAATTTTTTTCGAATGGTATCGGAATTTCCAGTATTTTACCTATATTTACCAAGTAACACCAGCCTGTGTTCAGACCTTCAATAAATGAAGACCTAAATTGAAGCAAGTCCTCGTCTTTGAAACAGTGCGGGATAATGGCATTGAGAGAGATGGAGACCGTGCAAATGGACCTGTCATCTAAATCCAGCGAACGAATTAACCCAGTAGAATGTTTCATTTTTTTTTTTTACAGGAATCAACTTGTCATAAAAATTATTTATTGTTCGCTTTCAATATGCACCGAAGAATACGCCTCGAAGTTTCTCATGCAGGAAATTTAAACAAATCTCGAATCAGTTTTTATTTTCCTTTCTGCTTTCCTTCAGATATATCCTCGGAGGAAACTCTCTCCCACTCTCCGAATTAGATTTGCATTCCATTCCTTGCTCATTTCCATTTGTAAGGAAATCATATTACTCGTCCCGGTGCACCGACCTAGGATAAAGGTCTATCAAATGGGCACCCTGTCCCCTTTTATTTCCAAATTTAATTTTTCCTTGCACTCCAAGTGCATTCACTTGGGGTTCATGACCCCGGCTGAATAAATCTTTGAATCCGTGAAGAGAGCCCAGTGTTACCAGGCCCTCTGCCGTCTTCAACAAATCCTTCTGGAAGATAATTCAACGATCCAATGATTTCGGTCCGAACCCAGTAATTCAATTTCAACGCAGCTTCCTGGCGTGCAACGATGTTTCATATAAGTACTCATACTACATATACTTTTGCACTATTGTACAAAAGTATGTATATCAGCATGTCATTAAAATTCTGTTATACTTTTTCCCGTGCCTTGGGATAGCATCTTGAAAACGATCATTTTTTTCCTCACGACGGATGCGTCATTCACAAAGTAATTTTCCCTAACCGTAACCGAACCGAACCGGAATGAAACCGATGATTCTCCCGGTTCGACTCGATGCTCTTGAGGGATTGTCATGAAAAAACGAGAGAAAGTCTCATTTAGATTTTCGGACCTTTTTCATGAGCGCCATTCCATTTATCGTCGCGTGTGCGATATTCGCGTATTGATATTATTGCCCTAGGGACAATAAATATTTTTTTTTGCCGGAAAACGGACTAGTTTCTTGTCCATCTAAAAACGAATGAGATGGACGCAGTTTGAGTGACTTTGAAACCGGAAAGGATTACTAGGTTTTGGCCGATTCTGGGCCGCAGACTTGCGGTCATTCTAACATCGAATTCCTTTTCTCTGTTGATTGACATTGTCGTTGTCATTGCCGATTCCTTTCCCGTCTTCTTCCGAGACGCTGGACCTGAATAGAGCGATTGTGAAATCGAAAACTGCAAAATATCAACCTCGTCTTTCGAGGTTAAGGCTTGATTGCGGATTTTGTGTGTTTCGAGTCGAGCGCCCTTAAGAAGAATGGGAATTGGAATAGAAATAGGATTGTTCCTCTCAAGGATAAATGATTTCGGCGAGAGCGCGTCAGTGTTCTGGCTAATTACGAACAGCTATTGCTCCCCTTCTTTATGTTTTGCCTTCGAAGGCATCTAATCTCTTCTTGAAATTATCCACGGATGGGGCAGCCTTCGCGTCGTCAAAACGAGTTTCATCTGCACCGAGTGAGAAATTAATCCCTCACTTCAGTCTGAAGGTTTGCACGACGAACCGGATTCCCCCTTGCTCTGCTGCTACGGTTGAGGAGGAAACTCGCACTCCACGTCATCGACACCCTTAATGGTCAAAAATGCCAGGATGGGATTCCCTTTAATCAATCTTCCGTCCGGCGAATCAAGTCCTCACGCGTCTAAACGCCGTTGCTGTGACAACCCCAAAGCTCCCACATCAATATAATATCCTGACTCTGAGCCCTCTTCGTCTCCAATAAATCCCCTCTATTTGCAGTCCCTTGGAATTGTACGCAGTACTCGAAATGAGGTCAAACCAGCACCGTTTGCGAAGGGAGAACGACGAGCTCGCTCTTATTGGTACTTAAACGACGGATAAACCCCATGATCCCTTCCCATTTACTTGCCCTCGGCTGCGCATGCTCTGAATATTGCAGTTCCTCATCGATTATGACCCGTAAGTCCCTCTTCCCATTAGTCTCACCAATAATATTCTCACCCTATCAGAGCTCTATCGTTATTACCGCGCCGAGCGCTGCCTCATGGCAGTGCCATGGGACAGTGCCATGGGCAGTGCCATGGGGCAGTGCCATGGGGCAGTGCCATGGGGAAGGTAGAGTTTGTCAGAGGGAAACCTTTTCGGGGCCTTTCTGCCTCTGATGATGTGACATGGATAAATTGTCCATTAACGGACAATGGATTCTGTAGGTTGGTGCAATCATCTTATTTTTTTTATTATTATCGGTCATTAAAACCCGCATGACAAAAGGCAGTTGATTGAAGATTCTCAATGGAAATTCACGTCACGCGTCCGTTTGCAACGTCGCAACTTGAATTGACCCTTAATTGAAGCAAGCTTTCGTAACCGATAGAGTTCTTATTTAATCTTCAGATTTGAAAGGGAAAATTTAAGGAAGGCCGATCCAAGTGTAACACACAAATCGAAATTGTAGGTTTTCTCCCCGGGCAAGCCGTCAAACCTACAGGGGGAAAATGACCGTCGGCGAAGATGGTGTCTGGTGTCCTGTGCCTCAGCGCAGGACACCCGCAGGACAGCACTGTGCCTGGCTTCCTGAAGATCGTCGAAACCATTCTCTCTTTTTAATCCCCTTCCTCCTGTTCTCCAGTTACCACGGAAAGTTGTCGGCATTGGGTGGAATCTGGGATGGGGCCGCGGTTAGTCGCCATTGGCGCCGCCACCTACGGCATAGTCGTTCCCCGTAAGAGATCTAACTCGTCGATCGAAGTAAGGGCGATGTCGTCGGGATTAATTTCGGCGATCGTTTTGCGTCTGCAGCGTCCATGTTGCTGCTGGATGTGTTCGGTCAAGTTCTGCTCCAGGAGTCCCTGCTAGAACCCCTGTCGAATGTCACGGGGGGCAGTGGGCGCGGGCGTGGCGGCGGGGATCTTATTGGGCCGCGTCTTGGGATTCCAAGGCGGCAACGACGAAGGGGCCACGATCGCCTCGTCTGTCACCTTTAACCTCGCCCTCACCCCTGCCCTCGCCTTTAACCTGGCCTTCTCCGTTGACACTCTCTTTGCCCTGACGAACGTTAGCGAGAACACGGACGTCCAGGACGTACGCCAGCGGTACGCACGTTCGTTACCGAATTCCCGTATTGTCACAACGCAAAAATGTGATCGGTTTAAGGCTTGTTTAGGAGACGGGGATATCGCCTGGAATCCTGAACCCCTTTTGAAGCAGAATTAGATAAGGCCCTTCCCTCTCCTGGATTTTCCGGATTTTCTATCAGACAGCTGCATATGCATAAGTGAATGGCTTTCATATGGTAATTATTCTGAAAGCGACAGTTAATATACAGAATGGTGCAAAAGTCCTGTCTCATAAGAATCTCTTTCACGGAATCAAATGTTCAAATTGGTTGCCTTGAACTGTTTCGCAGATTGTGCGGCAATCACGAGACTCTCACACGTGTGCGTGAGAGCATTCGCTACCGTATCCTGCGAAATAGCAAAAGGCAACCAGTTTGAACATTTCATTCAATCTAAGAAATTGCTGAGACAGGACTTTTGCACCATCCTGTATATGGCTTCCTCTTCACGGATACAACGATCGCTTCGCTATCCGTTTCGTACTTCACCGTCGCCTGTATTCGTGTTGTAGCAGGAAAAGGAACAAGACAGGGCATAGGGAGTGAGTGAGATCGGAGCCGCGGAAGTGCTTGATGGACAGCCTCGCGTTCCGGATCTTTGTGAGTGAACGCGCTTTTCTTTCTTGCTTCGACCGCTTTTCTCTGTCTGGATTGAGCTGCTATCCCTTTCCGAGATGACCCTCCATGCTCCGAGTGTTCTTTCCCCTCTACAACCGGTTATTCCTTTATTGGGATCATGGCGAATTGCCTATCATTGGGAAACTGTCGTTCTGTAGCTTTCATATACACCATATACACCCTTTGCCGTCATCGCGAAATGGGATGACGGGTAATCACGGGAAAGAAAGGGACAATATCAGCTGGAGCAGGAATGGGGAGTTTCTTCTCTGAACGGAATTACCTTCATTTCTACTATGTACTGCAATTAGGAATGCATGAACCGCCATGCATTATGGGGAAGGACATCCTGAAATAGAACTGTATGAGTCAGCATGGGAGAGTACTGATTTCGGGCATAAATAAGGCAGAGAGAGCTTTCTAAGTCCATCTCTGAGTACAAAATCCATTTCCTTGATCGATTCCTTTGACGGATGTAAACCGCTTTCGAACTCCCATCTATGCCATAGTCTCGAGTGCGACTCTATGCTCAAATTCCCTGTTCATCCCTCCTGCTTTTATTTTAAAGACTCCAAGATTGGGTAGCTTCTATCACGTCCCAATTCAAGCAACGAACATTTAAGGGTTTTTTTTTTTCGAAGGCTTAGATTTTTTTAATCGGAGCATGATTTTGCAATTCCAGTTGGAGATTGACTGTTGTCAGGGATTGATCAATATCATTTTCCGCCCTTCGGCACCTGAATCCACGATAAACTTATCTCCCCTCTTGTATCGATTTCTCGAATCTCTTACAATCTCGGAATAAACTGTATTTCCGGAGAATCCTCGGGAAGAGGATGAGGATGAGGATGAAGGGAAGGAGAAGGGGAGGAAGCCTCTTTCTGATGCAAACGAGGTCTGCTGGGTCTCCGACACGCCTCAGTTCATCAGGCTTTTGTGGCTGCCAGGGCCTTTTCAGGCATTTAATCCTGACATGAGCCTCATTCCCTCCTCCCCTTCCCCTTCTCTCGTGGAATTGATTCCTGGGAGGCAGACAGGAGGGAGGGGAGAAGGGGCCGACAGTAATCACTGTTCGAAGCTGCTCACCGCGAAATAGACGCTAGGGGAGATTCCAGGTAAAATTCGCAGGTTCTCGAGTGTTGCTGCGAAAAATCGTTGCCGAGGCAGGAATTGTCCCCTTATGCCAAGTGAAATAGCGTGCATGTCTCGACGGCAGATTTTTCCTGTTACACGCAATGATCAGCACCACACACATTTCTAACGTCAGTCGACATGATATAATCCCCTATGCCAACAGGGCGATCCATATGCGAACACTTATCCGAACACCCTCGACAACAGACGAGTCGAATCTGGTTTTCGTTAGTTTCCAGACTGCGCGCAGATAGGCGCTTGGCATCGGTTCAACTGCTGGTATAATTTTGCCACAAAAGAAAATGAATAAGCTTATTTTCCATCGCCCTTCGTCGGACCCACCCCTCGTCGAATGTCACCCATCATGAGATATTTTGATTAATAAAATAAATGATACGTAACAAAGTACTGCTTGGATAGTTAGCAGCAATTGTCAAACTACCAAGAGCGTGCAGCATTTGTCAGTACTGTACAGCAGTGATGTACAACCTGCGGGCCGCGGAGAACTTTTTTGCGGCCCCTTGGATGCCTCCGGTCTCTAAGGATCCATATTCATATGCGTCCTATTTTGGCTCATGTTCGAGGGTCTGCGGCCCTTGAACCCCTCGAAAATGAGCAGAAATCTCAATTAGGCCCTCTAGGAGGAAAGGTTGTGTATCACTGCTGCACAGGGTGCGGCATAAGTCACATTACTGAGAATAATTATTTTTATATTTTTTTGCACTGATTTGGCAACACCGATTTTAATACACTGGGTGCAGTAGTGAGTGAGTGAGACTAGCTTGCAGTTTAGTAGAAATTCTCAATTCTCAATCATTCTCGGTAAAGCGACTTAGGCCGCACCCTGTATATAGAGAAGTGACAAATTTTGCACTTATTCAATTTCGCAAAATGTTACATTCTGACATTTTAACACGTTCGCTGGCGATGACGCACATGTGCGTCATCAGCGCATTGTTGTCTCGATGCCTTCGTTTCTCTCAGCGCAAGGTTTAAGGCTTGGGTCTCGGTATTGGCGATTAGCATAAACCATGCGCCTCTACGCTGTTCACATGGTTTCTGCGCCACGTCATTACGTGAAGCATCTAACTTCGGTCACTAAAATTTTGAGATGACTTGATTAAAACATGGATGAAGAGGGACCGTCTCGCCAAAATCTACCAAGAAAGTAAAAAAAAAAAGGTTTGAACAAATATGTTTTAGAACCGATTATGTCCCAGTCCGGCTTTTCATCGAACAGGGGTTTATATGCCGCTTACCGACGCCGACGAGGAGTCTGATTCGGCCAGCCATGAATATGAGGACGAATCTCCCCACGTGGATCGAATAGCAGCCATATAATTTTACTAAAGTATCGTAACTACACAATACTTAAGCATAAGTAGTGCAGATAATGATCGTGTCCGCCTAACGGACTCGATCATCATCTGCACTACGAGGCCGAAACAGCCAGGACTATGCCCTGGCAACAGCCTATGAAAGAGGAGAGCTTGCACAGTGAATTCTGCTATATTGATCGAAAATATGTGTTCGATATTGATACAATTTGTCCTGAATTGCATTTGCGGTACACGCAGCGTTTTAAATTCAGATTTTGGGGCCAACGCAAATGACGCACATTTGCGTCAATCTTCAATTTCATATAATTTGTCTACTACAGTATTATGCAATGGCGATCAAAATAAGGTTTTTCGTTCATAAATGTTGGAGTTTTCTGGCAAATTTACTTTTGGCGCATTAGTTGAGGACGCGATTTTTCTTCGGCAGTGAACGTTTTAAATCTCGCGATTCTTAGTGCTTCGCGAATGCGCGCAAAGAAGGCGGTCGCGAAGATTTGTTGCTGCACCATATTTTAATAGCATTGTATTCTTTAAAAGGAATTAAGGGTGTAGCACGTATGTTGCAGAATGAGAGGAAGGGTCAGGCTAAGGAAGTGGTGGTGCTCAAAACCGGGAAGAGATTTTTGTTTTTGGAAGATAAATCTCGACGCTTCGATGGGAGAGGGGGAGAGGAAGGACAAAAGTCCCCATTTCTCTGGTAAACTAGAAAAATGAAAAACAAAAAAATTAAAAAGCGCTTTTGTTGACAATAATCAATGAGTATTGGGAACAAATTAAGTACAATTTAAAAGATAGGGTCCAAAAGAGATTAGAATAATAATAAAAACTATCAAACTTTTAAAAAGGCAGAAGCGTCAAAGCTGAAAACTATTAGCAGATAGGAAAAGTTCAGAAAGAAAGAGCGTAAGAGTCGCATAAAAGAAAAAACAACCCGTAGATGTTGTCAGGAGGCCAAAAGAATGAACGTCGACGGGGACGGAAAAGGGAAGTGGAGATCGAGTGGATAAAAGCCAAGTAACACAAGAAGACTGAAAGCGCAGGAACGGAGCTAAGAAACAGCGTGCAGACACTGCTTTTTTTTTTAACTCATTGGCTAAGAGGAAAGGAACTTTTCCGTTGTCACGCGAGCGAGCCGTAATGTTGACTGAAGAAACGTTTTCGTTCCGTCCGTATGTAAGTCATTCTGTCAAGGAGTTCGCGTATTATTAAATGGATGACAGTACATCTTGCAAGTTCACAACTTTCTCTTTCTAATGATCTCCCTAAATAGAAGGCAGCAGAGCGGGGGCGGCAAACCCCAGCCGAGCGATATCAGGGAAGAAAAATATTGCCACCAAGGGGGCGCCAGGGGGGGGTGGCCGCCCCCTCTCCTCCCGTAAGATACGTCAC
Source organism: Darwinula stevensoni (assembly GCA_905338385.1). NCBI lineage: Eukaryota > Metazoa > Arthropoda > Ostracoda > Podocopida > Darwinulidae > Darwinula > Darwinula stevensoni. The sequence goes on along the minus strand of CAJPEV010001256.1, from coordinate 19,472 downwards.
TGACGTATCTTACGTATCCATCCGTAACGTCACGATGAAGAACGGAATATGGTTTTAGCGTACCCATAATAATACAAAGTATCTAAACCTTACACAAATGCCATTTCTTTCACAGCAGTGCTTTTCGAACTAAAACGTTTTATATTTGGAATAATCAATTTATCTCTTATGTGCGATGAATGCAATTTATTTAGCAGGTTAGACATAATAATAATTTATTTTCGTGTCCCAGGGTTTTGCCCTATAAAGGGGTTGAGAAGGGGGTCAAGTTTACGTTGGAAACCTGCAAATATCCTACAAATCAGTTGGCAGTTGAGAAGCGAGAGAAACATTTGCGAAAATTCTGAGCGGTGTTCAGCCGAGAGGAAGAGACGTTCAATCAAGCTCTGGATGTGTGAGAAAATAGGATTATAAGGAAGGGTGATATAGGACGATAAAGGTTTGGGATTTTCAGACGGAACGACATTGGATTGCAAGAGATCAGTGTCATTTCCTTGGGGAAGCTTTCTGGAAGGCATTACTTATGACGTTCGGGAGAAAGCCTCGGGAGAGGAGAAAGACTCCAAAGTTCTCCGAGGGAAGTAGAGTTATCCGAGCAGATCCTTCTCGGAGGCTGGGCAGTGAGGGATGGATAGTTCCTGATGGTTGGGATAACGCGAAGTGAAAAGGGGATACTAATGTCCCCTTTTTCGGGGTGTCGGAGGGAGTTTTCAGGATGACTCGCATTGATGTATAGATGATAGTTCGAGTAAGGGTAATCATAAGAAGCGCATTTAATTTCAGAATTGAAATAGTTCTTAGTATGTGATTTAAGCGTATTCTTTTGTTTCTTTCCTGATTGCATGCGACGGTGAGAAATTTAGTTTTGCCCCGAGATAAATAATTTCATGATTCCGTTCCAATGCGTTTCCGCAACTTTTAAACAAATCTTTTCCCGGCAATTCATGATCGAGAACTAAAACTCATCTCGACCTTCCGGAAATGCGATTACTCATATTTGTTCCCCAAACGAATGAAATTTCTCACTGTCTTTTACGATACGGAAAGGGAGAAAAAAAAAAGTAACGGCCTATCAAAATCTGGGAATTACATCTATGAAAGATGTCCAAAGATCGAGTGAATTTGAAATTGGAAATGGACACTGACGTTTCTAGAAAAAAGTAATACAAGTGTTGAATAAGGTCTGCGTGAATTGAATAGCTTCATGGAGCTAAATAAGATATTGCATCTATTCCAGGAGACACCCTGGGTATTGTTCCAATTGATAAAAAAAATAGTGAAGTAGCCGTCAATGAATTTTCAACAAACGTATAATGGGAATAGGGCGTCACCACGCGACGTTCCTCTCCTAACGAGCCCATGAAGAGGCACGTGTGGGAGCTGTCGCATTTGAAGCCATGGCTGTGTCGTGGAGCTGGAAATGTAATTGCTTCCTGGAAGGTAGTGCTTGAAAAGGTCGAGAACACCTTGGAAAGGTCAAATATAACTGATGTGGGGTGAAGGGGTTGCAACGGTTCTGTTGAATAGTGCGGCAAGCTTCCATGCTCTCATGGCTGTTGAGATAAATGAAGATTACTCCCCCACAAATCTTTTTGAGGTCATTGTCTTTCGGATGTGCGACAGAGAAGTTCGCCGGTGTCCCAAGCATGGAAAAGGAGTGGAAGCCCTAGGGGACAAGGTGGTTACTCGTAGCTCACTTCCGATTTGTTCCGATTTCACTACGAAAATAGTTGATCTAAAGTGAGATGAAAGTTGCTTGTTTGGATACGAATCCAAATAACAAGAAATTGATTGCTCTCAAGTTTGCACTTCAATAGCAATGCTGGCTTGCCGACAAAGTGATACCGTTCGTGATACACATTTCGGGGTGAAAAGCTTACGCGATGAGCATTTCTGCTTCTGCTCATTAAGTTGGGAGCCCCCGGGGTGAAGCAACAAATCTGGGTATTTTTCTGCGGAACAGCTGATAGTGTTGACAACGGAGCGAGAAGAATTCCTGTGTTTGTTGATGTTAGAGGGAAAAAAGATCCGGATTATGCAGATGAGAGTTCCAGGGCTTTTTCAGAAGTCGTGGTGACCTGCCTTTATGGGATGTGATCAATCGCCAGATATTTGTATCGTAAATTCATTGATTTCAACATACTATTTGAGGATCGGTGATATGCGTGGGGCAGTTTGGTATTATATTGCAATTTATATCGCATTTTGGCGTGCTGAAGGATTTGCATTCCGTTGCGCAAATAGTTTAGAGCGGAAAAGAAGGGATTCGGGGCTTATATCACTTCATTTCAATCCCCTCTCATGCAAATGATTAGATTAATAATAAATAACTATTTGAATAAGTGAAAGATCACCGAAATGTTATAATTAATTTCATGGAATTTGAAGATCGGCATTTTACAAGCGAAAATTCCCCAAACGCGTGGGCGTTCGCCTGACCTGGATCATGTCGGGGAAGTCGACGTCGACGAGGGCGGGGCACTGAAGAAGCAGGAACGCGATGCCCTCGGCCGTGACCCTTGTCTCGGTGACCTTGAACCTGACGAGATCCTGGGAGCGGGGCTCCCCCGTTGAGCTCTCGCACAGCTTCCACACGCCCCTGTCCGAGATGGCCGTGCTGGTCATGTTCAGGTCCCTGATGTGGGGGCAGTACTCCCCGATCACCTCCATTACCTGCACAGTCTCCTCTGAATGAGATCGGACGGATGAATGTTTGGTTATGATGTGGCTATTGTGCAGAGACTTGAGGTAAAATAATAAAAATATTTCTTCCATATTGCTCTGGACTTCCCGCCAGCATATGAAGGAGACTCTTGGCAAAGGAAAAAGCAAAGGTATTTGTCATTCCAGGTAGTGCATAGCGAAAGTTTCCCCGAGCGTTCCTAATTGGTGCGGTTCTTTGAATCCCCCCCCTTCCAATTGTCAAGGTTTTGCGAGGGATGCTAAGAAGCATTCATGCCCATATTGACAGTCTCAGTCGAGCGCTCTTCCTATTCCCTCCCTATTCACATGAGATGAGCCTACCCCTTAGAGATATACAGGGTGTCCGCAAAAGAATCATACAATTTTTATACTAAAATGCGCTTTCTCTTGCACGGATACCATTTTACTGAATTACAGACTGCGTAATAGCATACCCGTATGCACTACCCATGCTGTTACCCTCACATCGTCTCATAATTCACTCCACACACGCAATACCCAGCAAGTAAAGAAATAATTTCTCAACTTATGGTTTACTTTTAACTTTCTCAACGCGAACTGTCCCCCTCGTTCTGCTCTTATAATGAAGTCGGTAAAACCAATCTCACTCCCGCATTCGCAGCCATACTCAATGCCTGAATGAGACCCCTCCCCCTGTTTAATTTCCCTCGAATTAATTCATTCCCAACGCCGCTCGAGTGTCAGTTCCCCCTGCTCCCGATTCAATTTACATGCTCACCTCGGAACAATTTCCAGGGCCAGGAAATCATTACAGCCTGCAAAATTGAAGGTAATGCTCTCATGAGCCCTTACCAGCGTCGGGTACAATGAGGAAATGCCGTGCAAGCTCATATTAGTAATTGAACGTTGAATTAACTCTGTCCTCCTGGTATATTTAGCCACCATGAACTGTGCTTGCTCTGTCCCCCCTCCCCACTTTCCCCCGGGAACAGTCTCATCAATTGTTGAGAAGAGTTATTTGTGATCTTGACCGCTGCTCACGGATACGAAAACCCGACTGACAAATTGAAAACTGGCTTGATTTTGCCCCTAATTGTCAAAGCTACTTTGGTGCGTTGTTGGTGCCACGACCACGATGACAATATAAAATTATTCTTGCCAAACTAATCATTATGTGAATTTCTTTCCAGAATTGATCGAGAATGACTTCTTTCCGGAAGAAAAATAATGCAATTTCTGGGCAAAGAAAGTTGTTAAGTGACAGTTATTGAACACATCTGATGTCTTGAGGTGCTAAATTAATATCATGTTCTAATCCAAAAACTGAGATGATCGTCCCTCCATTAGAATTTGAAGAATTAAAACAAATTGGATCCATCGTGGCATTCCTGGATTGGAGATCCTTTCCAATTACTTTATTCCTGTCTTAAAACGGGCAGGAATAGATTGTTGTATTTTTAAGAACTAGCGTTTTATGTCTGGCCTCCATGAGCATTCGCTTCGCGTTCCTGGGCAAGGACCTACGTCGACTAATAGAGATGACAGTGGGTTGTCCAGCGACTCAAGACGCTAATTTTCCCGACTTTCTGATGAATCGCCTCAATTTTGGGGGTCTTGGTTTCTGGATATTCCGAGAGTCTGCTCGGAAACGAGAAGGTGGCGAGCTCAAATCTCCATAAGCCGCCTTCGGAGAAAGTTTTCCAAGTTCAACTCTTCATGGCTCTCCGAGGAAGGGTGATAAAGTATCCTCCCGAGATTGCAGCGACGAAATTGCATCGCATCGCATATATGCAGGAGGCGGAAAGACCAATATCTCATGAAATATCTCCATTGCAGAAATCCTGCATGACAATGACGACACGGGGGAATTCTGAGTCTCAACCACGGAAAATTGATAAAGTTCGCGACCGAATTTCCGCGTTAGGCGGCTTTTGTACTTAAAATTTAATCTCCTCTCTTTTTCCTCTCCACTCGCGTAGTTAATTTCACGCTTCTGCTCGGGGAAGCGGTAATGCAAAATTAAGTACTGCTAGACAAACCAGGCCTGAAGCTGATGTTTCCCAATATCTTTCCGATCTCCAAGACGAGCCTAATGAGAAGTCTATGAGCTTCGCCGTTCGCAAAGATAAGACCTCTATTTGTGATCTATTTGTGATTTGCTCCTCTATTTCTTGGGAAAGACCATTTCTCCTTCTTCTCGGGGAAAATAAATCGAAGAATTACAGAGGAGATGGACATCAGAGATAGAATTACATCCTTTTTTTTTCTGGGCAATGTTAGGGAATCTGGGAATCTTAATAGACCGTCCTCACGAAAATGATCGATTTTCCTTCGTAATCCAGTTTTCGGAAACAATTGACGACATCGATGAGAAACTTTGGTCGGGGGAATCCATATGGAAATTGCAGAAAGCGTCTCGGGATCGAAGTCGAAGCAACGTGCCTGCTATCTAGAGCAAGCCTATTCAATTTTGCATCGTGGGGGTCCATAGATCTCATTGTACTATTTACAGATCCCAGTTACGATCACGTCATTCCATGAGAAACATTTCTTCCCCGCAAGTGCAACCGAGCCGAGGAAACCCTGACCCCCGGGGAGACACAATTTAGACCGACCGCAGGCAAAGGGATATATGACCTGTCAGTATAAAGCAAAGGAAAAAGGAAAGCTCTCAATCTAGCAGAGGCAATAAAGCACCAAGAAGGTATATAACCTTATATGGAGTCCGGGTTCCATCCTGTCCTCCCTTCATTTCTCATCCTCTCAATAGACTTATCTCCCCCCCCCCCATCCGAATATTCTCTCCGTGATTCCAATGAACCCAAAGACAAAGTTTTATTCCAAATGAATTGTTTTACCTGATCTCCGGACGGAGTATGCTGCAAATTGAGGATCTGCAATCGAGGCAGGCATTTGAGCGTGTCGACGAAGATCTTGGGGGTCAAATGACTCTGATACGACAAGTCCAGATGCTTCAGCATCTGTTCAAATGAAAAAAAAAAGCAGAATGATCGCTGGGAATTTCGCAGAAGGAATAATCAATCCAAGTTTGCCGCCGTTAACAGGCTCGTCCCAGGCTCATAAAGGAAGGAGCCTCGAAAACATTAAAAGTTTTCTTCTGCTTTTCTCAAGTGAGTAATCCCCCCTTTGAGGGGATCTTGTCTTCATTTGCGAAGGGGAATAGCGACGCACTTGAAGAAACCCTAAGATAAAGTCTCCGCAAACTTTTCGGATTCTATTAAACTTATAGCCATACATTTCTCTCTTAATGTATACATAAATTATTTTTGCAATTGGGGAATTTGCGAAAGATGAAGCGTTAAAGGAATGCTTCCTTACTTTATGAATGCTTCCTCGAGTTATTGATTTTTTTCTTTGAGATTTTATTAATTGAGCTTCTTCATCAACTAAGTAAGACTAGCGAAGCCCCAGCTTCTGTAATTAATAATGTGGATCCCGTCGCCGTCAGATAAGGCCCTTTCATCAGATGCACAGGGGCAGGGCATAATATGGCCGTCCCTGATCACACAATTAGGGGACCCGTGATTAATGAGCTCGGTTAATGATTTGCGGTTAATGAGGTGCGAAGCAGAGCTTCTAGTTCCCATGTGACTCTAGATGAGCTCAGAAAGCCGACTGCAAGAGACTACGCGAAAATGCGTTCCATCTTTGCCGAAAAGGGAATTTGCTAACCCCCTCCTTTGCATACAGGGAAAATTCGAATCGAGTTCTTTATGGACATTTTTTTAACTTCAAAGTTCGCGGAAATGCGTTGGAAAGCGTATTAAATATTCCGCCGCGCATGAGTTCGCTCAAATTTTCTGGTATCTCGAACGAAATTTCCATTTTCATTTGGAGTTGGAGGCTGAGACGAATGAGAAGAAAAATCTTGAACCGTGACTCGCATTGGCTTATCGATTTCTCGAGGGGAAAAAAAAATTATGTGATGCCGGGCAGACATCGGAAATGTTTTTTTTTATATATATTTTATTTACCCCTTCCTTCACCGGCGCCTGAACAGGGATTAAAACCGAGGATCTGCGGAAAAGAGGGGAGAAATATTGGTACATTTTGGCACATTCCGTGCCTCTCATGAAACGCCTGTCATTTCCGCTTGACGCATTCCTTATCTCTTTGCGACGTTAAGCCTGATGGTGAATCAGATGGTGATCGGCTCTCGAAATTGGAGATGAAGGCTTCATGAAGACGGAAATTTTGTTCCTTGGCTATTTTTTTGGACAGAATTTGGCAATTTGGCCATTTATGATTGGTCGAACTTCGGACAGAACTCGATCGATTCGCTCGAATCCCGGAACTTCGAGTTTTCCTGCATTGGGGAAAAGTCCCCCCTAAAAAATATATATATAAGGAAACTCCGTCTTTAATATGATCCACGCGGGCAAATATTGGAATCAATTACGTTGGACATGCCCGACCGCTTTCCATCTCTTGTGCAAATTTACCTTTCTCCCTCTATCCCCCCGAGGAAAAATTATGCGGATCCTGTTACGACCAGTCATAACGTCCTCGGACGGTTTTTGTCTATAAAAGAAGAGCTCATGCACACTCCATCCGAAATTTGGACAAACACTCGAGTGTTGGCGAAAGACCGCACATATCGGGAAGACCGCTGGATTGCAATTTGGATTGCCAATAAAAAAGGAGAGAAATAGAGAGCCTGCTATGTTGGCCGTCGCGTTTGTCGCCTGGTCTGACGGGTCTGTCCGTGCTTGCAGGCGCTTTCGCAATTATTTCTTCCGTGTTTCATTATGCGGTTTCGTGATTCTCGCTCCGGAAGTCTCGCGTAACGATGGCACGGCTTGCAGTCGCTTGCACAACGAGGACGAATAAATTAATCACGTAGAGCGAGCTGAAATAATTAGAGCGACTTTCAGACCCATCGTGAATTCACAATCAGACCCGAAATGGTGTTTTCGTATTCTCCGGGAAAATTACAGGAGAATATAATATGGAAAGACCCGAAGGCTGCGAGAGAGCTCGGTTCCCCGCCTTTATGCATGTCTTATTAGCTTCATCGCCCGGGGAGGAGTCGGCATACCCAGCAAAGGAAAAGGAAAAAGAGGGGGGGAAAATTCCCCACCTTACATTCCATTACCGGACAGGTATGTGGACGAACCATGTAGGAAGTAGAGTGAATTTCACAAGGGAAAGAAGAATATGTTACCATGCCAACCGCCTCCCTCCCCCCCTCCTCCCTCCCCCTTCCCCTCATTCCTTTCATATTATCTCCGCGAAGCCTCAGGAGAGGAAGAATGAAAGTGGAGGGGTTCTCGGAATTTCCTGCCTCTCAATATCCCGCAATTAGGAGACCATCCCTCTCTCCCCTCCCATGATCGCTTTGAAGCATGAATGATAACGGTCCCCCCCGTTTTTGGCAAATTCAGCGTGATCGATGACTCCAGTCCTAAGACCTGATTTCCGGGCTAAAAAATTCCCAAACCCATCCATCTCAGAGGACAAGAGCAGCTGTCATGGCGATCTCCAGGGGAACATCGGACGGCCGATTGAGAAATAAAGCCGATCGGGGGCCTCCCCCCCCCCCCCCCTCCCCCCCATAAAAAAAATACCCTCATCACTTTACAAGGTTGCGAAGCTTGGATCGATGAGGGAAAAGAGGGTGTAGTCAGTGCCTTGGAGCGGAAAATTCCAAGTGAGGTGGAATTTTCCGGCTGGCCTCATCCCATCAATGTGCAGAGACTCGAGTCGCCTATACGAGGAAGACCTGATTAGCTTTAATGAGTAGGAGTTGCCTAATGAGTCCCGTCAACGTACCGTAATTCGATTGGGGGGGAGCGTGACGAGAATTTTCCGAGAATCTTTTTAGTTTCTATCGATCTCTGAACGCATCGATCCTCGATGGCGATTCGACGTTAAGGGCTTAAATGAGCAGATAAATATTTATTGCGGGAATAATTTTGCAAAATTTTTGCACCTTTTGCAGGGAGCGATCGAAACGGGTGACGCTTGCGTGCAGAACGGGATAAGCATCGAGTCGGGTCACACCGCAAAAGCAGGGAAACAAACATTCGGTTAACCGCGTTTTATACCATCTGCACAGCAGATGATTTATGTCGGCGCAGGTGATTCTTTCTGGCAGGAGTCTCGCTTCCTTGACTTTGGGGAATTCACACGCACGCGATTCTTATTCTCGTTTCCACCGAAGGGTCATTGATTTTTCTAGTCCTTTAGTTAATAATGGCCTCGAGCTCTCGTGAACTCAATGCGAGTTTCGGCCTATTTTTTCGCGTGGTCAAAGCAGAAAAGTTATCCAATTCGAAATCTGATGGTCTTTTACCTGCCTCGAGCAACATGCGATCGGAAATTACGATAGCACGTTCGTCTGACTTTATCTCAGGAAGGACACTGCAAAAAGAGGAATGAGACACTGCAATACAAAAAAAAATTAAAGATTAAAAAGGCCCGAATAAGCTGTAACTTTAGAGGGTTTTGGGGATCGATGACCTACAAACTCGACGGCATGTGCCCATAGGGTTATATTCCCCCATGTGCTGTAGCGACAGGAGTAGTCGAAAAAGCTACAAAGGTGATTCGAGAAGAAAGACGCCGAGAACAGACGGTAATGCACATTGATAGACACGAATAGATCCGGAAATCGTGACGGTAAGAAAAAGAGAGACGTTTTTCACCCCATTGTCCAGGCGTCAAACAATCAGCGGAAATAGATGTTTGGGGATAAAAGCGACGGACAGACAGGAGTATACATTAAATGACACTAATTGACCCGATAGACACGGCAGGCGGGAAAGGGAGTGACGGCTTCCACGCCCAGAATAGTCACGGAAAGGGGAAGGTGGAGGGGGAAGGTGGGAAGGGGGGAGGGAGGATACGCAGGAGCGATAGGAACAGCGAAGAGAGGAAAAGGGTGATTATAACCGAGCTGATTCATTTCCATGCTCGACTCAGTGCATTGATCAAGCTCTCTGAGTGAGTTTCGTCTGTGTCCTTTTAGTGTTGGAGGTTTCAAATGGCTCTTCTTGTATTAAATTTTTGCACATTTGCAGGTCCAGTGAGAGTGAGAATTTGCGTGGGGCAGAAAAGGAAGTTTGCATTCAAAAATTTTTTTTAGCAGATCGCTCGCTGAACTCGGCGGAAAAGGCTTTCATTTTGCCTCATTTTGTGGCAAGTAGAATCGGAAAAACCCCGAAAAAAACCATTGAAACAAAAATTTTCGCTGGAGACTCGCTTGCGAAGAAATCCAAGTTGCAAAAAAAATTATACTGAAGAACTTCGATATGATTATCATGCAGGAAATGAATTAAGATGCCTTTGAGAACTTGAAAAAGCTTTCTCTGCCCTCAGGAAATCAGAAAGGAGTACAACGCAAGTACTATAATGCAGCCTCCTGGGAAAAAAAAAAAACATGATAGCCCCTTAATAACTTCCAGGAGGCGTTTAAAAAAGTCTTCTAGCAGCCATCGCGACCGTCCTCTAAGGCAAGGACACGTTCAAGATAGTTAAGACGTCGTCGGAGCACGGTGAAGCACGGTGAAGCACGTCTGAGCGTGCACGAGTGAGAAATGCCCAGCTCGCGGTCGAATGGCGCGGTGACCCGGGCGAATGCCTGCGAATTTTGCGTTTTCCGAGATCCGTTCGGCCTCAATACACTTCCGAATTCGTTCTTGGATTTTCTCACCGTTTTGGGTCAGGTTGAGTGAATCTGCGCGGTAATCGGTGGTCGAAAACCCGACGGACAATCGAGAGGCGAAGGTTCGATTCCCGGCCGTTCTTTCGTCTTCTCGTGTCATCCATTACACGTCCGCTCGTGTCATCCGTTACACGCTTCCAGTTCTCGCGAATACTATGCCATGAAGCATTAACTCCGCCAACGGAACTGTGTGGTGAGGCGGAGCAGCCGTTATTTCTGAATCTAGCCGACAAAATTCCACTCGAAAATCTCGTTATCGGGTGGATGAGAGTTCAAGGCGAGACGTAATATGAGTTCATTCCAATAAACCCGGAGCGATTCGAGATTGGCCGATGAAACGGCTGATGATTGCGGTTCGTGCATCTCTTGCTTCAAGGAAAGTAACGGGGACGATACGACCAACAAATATTTTTTTTACTGCCCTCTATTAATATAGACGCCATCACGACACGTAGATTTAATCTAGATGGGCTTTCGCGTCGTGTCTGCCATTTTTTGCATGCTTGGTCGATGTAAGAAGGCCGGGAACTCCATGTAAAACGGCAAGAGCGGCCTCTGATTCCTCTTTCGTCTCCTTCGACGCATATCAGGTAATTTTCTCTGAAATTTGCAGCTTCCGGGTTGGAGGGAGACCATTCATAAGTTTTTTTTTTTTTAGCGCGAATGTTTCCGGCACGACATCCAAGCTTGGTTATTTGCATGTTAAATTCCGCTTTGGCAGACTGCCTTTTCTTCGTGTGCGGAACATGATTCCATTCAGTGCAAATTTGAGCTCATCATTCGGGCACGGCATGCCAGCAAGGCACAATAGAACGAAAATATCAGACCTGCGATTCGGCAACCAGACAGCATATCAGAGCTCAATTAATCTGTTATTTACGGGCAATATTTGCTGCACAAAATTACCGAGCCGCTCGCCTCTAATGAAATCCTCAAAGTCGTAAGAAATTCCGCACTGACGAAATAAGAGGCCTGAGAATAAAAAAAAAGTAAATAAATAAATAAAAAACTGCGAAATCGTACGCGCTGGGACCACGCATTTGAAGGTGAAGCAGGTTGAAGGTTTCATCACGGGGTTGTGAAAGTCACGCTCCTCGTTCGTTCAACACGAGGGGATTTTTCATTTCGTCTTCCGTCATGAGGTAGACGGATGGACATCGAATCCCCCATTTCCACCCGTACCTCATGCCCAGTGCCGTACCGAGGGGACTGTGAGCGGTGCGTCCGCACGGGGCACCGATTTGCTGCCAAATCGCTACAAAATATTAATAAAACTTTTTTTTTAATGTCAAATTATCCTGAATTTAACTAAAATAAAAATATAAATTAATGCGTAATGTATTGTTAGTGCTGGGGAAGCTGAAGAAGTATAGAGGGGGGAGGGGCGCTGCATTTATATTTCGTACAGTGCGTGAAACATCCTCGGTACGGCGCTGCTCGTACTCATTCCCCATTGAAACTCCGAAGCCAGTAATCAGCGACTCGGCAACCCTGCGCGATTCGACAACCCTGCGCGTCTCTCGGTGCGAGCTGCCTGGGTCGACCGCTACCGACCTAGCAGAGAGGACGGTTTCCAGAAAGGAGTCGGGAATGGAATCCCCCGGGGGCAAATGCCACAAAGGCATGAGAAAAGCTAACTGTAATTCGTGGATTCGTCGTACCATATGCGATGCCTTGGCACTGTCACACACCAGCGCTTATCTCGATGGAAAAAACTCTTTTCAAAGAATATCCACAGTCATCCATTTTCCCAGCGATTGCATCCGGGTGAACGCCGGGTGAACGCCGGATGCCTCGCCTGGCATCCTCGGACTCGTGCCTCACCTGGCATCGCTGCCGCAAGAAGCCGAGGGCGTAGTACGGCTCCCCGACGCCATACCCCATGAGAAGCGACTGCGTGTCTCGCTTCAACAGCAGATGCAGCATGTGTCGGCCGAGCGACCGCTTCTCTTTCATCGTCTCCAGTAATTCGTCCGCCAGGCTCGAGGCTGCGAACGAAAATTTTCAACAAAAAATGTCATGATTGCATCAGCAGCATACACAGGGCGTTTCAAAAAAGACTTTTGTGACACCCTGTACAAGAAATAAATGAAGTCACGATCGCTTGCCGGCTTCACGTTCGATTCAGAGGCGTCATAAAAGTTTAATGAATTAATTCAACGCGCCCACGCAAGCCGATTTTTTTTTAATGATTGGAACAGGTCTTGTTTGCCAGCATCCCGATTAAGTACATGTCTTCACTATTAGGAACAAGGAAAATAAGAACAAAAAAAAAAGAGGCAGGAAAACCAGTAGCAGTAACCCCATAATTTTTTCATCCAATAATTATTGTCAAAGGAAAAGGGACCCAAGGAACCCGTATTCACCGGAGAAGAAAATGTACCTCGCCCTTTATTATTATTTTTTTCCCCGCTTATCGAATGAGGAATGTGCCGGAACTTTCCTCATAACCGACGTCATCCCTTCATCAATATACGATATGATGAACGCAATCAAGAAATGCAATTAGGAGAAACGGCGCCGATTCCGAAACTTTCGCGCACATACGCGGCGGCGGTGACGCATTAGGGTGATCACGGATTACCGTGATGATCGCGGATTACGATAATCATTATGATTCCCCAGGAGCGACACCCGGCGCGATGCGCATCCCCTTTTAAGCGTGATGTGCATCCCCTGTTAAGCGTGATGAGCATCCCCTGTTAAGCGAAGGGATCCATCAATTCCCCTTGTCGGTAATCCCTCATCTTTCTCCCAGCTGAGCCCTCTCCCATCGTCCTCCCATCGTCCTCCCATCGCCCTGCCATCGTCCTCCCATCGTCTTCCCATCGTCTTCCCATCGTCCTCGGGGCTGATTGACACATGGAAATGACGCCTTTCTCCGCGCAACGCGGATTCGCAGGGAGAAAACAGAAGCCGAACGAAAAATTATGCAAATATGAAGAGATGGAACGGAAATAGGAGCGTATATGCTCGTTCCCCTTTTGGACCGAGTCGGTTCGTTTCGGTACTGCACGGTTCGTTCCGGTACTGCATTGCAGGGCACCGTGGACCATAATCTCATAATTCCATCCGAAGTTACACACACTGCACTCGGGCTAATGAGGTTGAAACGTAATGAGTTTCCATCACACATGTAATTACGAAGTTGCATGTCGCACGATCGGAGTCGACAAGTCGACCCCAATCCCCTATGAAAGGGAAGAGGAAAGGGTTTTGCACACCCAATCGAGACGGGAATGGAATTCATATTAACTTCCCCTCCCTTCGTTAATTATCTCCCCTCGTCGAGAGAGACAGAGAGAGAGAGAGAGAGACTTTAATGCAGTGAATCCGATTATCCCTTTTCGCTCTGATCAAATTCTGATGGGAACTCACGCCAGTCGCGGAAAGGGCCTTCGTGTTGGAGATAAAGGTCCTCTTGGATCAATCGGGCGGTCGAGTCCTTGTCGGTGCAGCCGTAGCAGATTCGCTCGAAGGCGGTCGCGATCGCGAGCATCGCGGCTTTCCGCAGGGTCACCGGCTCCCTTCGACGAGGCATCCGGAGTTTCGGTCCGGATTCGGGAGTTTCGATCCGGATCCGGGAGTTCTGGGTCACCTTCGAGAAAGAGGTTAAGGCACACTGTATACAACGAGTCTGGTCGCGACGGAGATGGAAGGAGTGAGCTAAAATTAGTTTCGAACTTTGGCCTCGACCCAGACTCGACGCGCTTCGGATTTTCGTGCCAACGTCGGCTTTGGGCCGGAATCCGCCGATGTCGGCGGGCGTTGTGGGGTCCGTTGATTCGTTTCTTTTCGATTTTTGCGGGATCGGTTTCGTCGGAGTGCAAATTCGCTGAAACCAAAAATTTTCTCTCGATTATTGAATTAAGGATTTTTTTTTAAATCTGATTCGACTCTGTTTGATCTCGGATGCATTTCTCTTTTATTTTCGTTCGTGCAGATAATTTTGAGGTGCTCAGATACGTACCCGCCGACGAACTGCAAATTGGTCTTGACATTACAGGAAGAATTCATCTGCTTTTCTCCGATCTCGCAAAAATCTGGATTTCGCAATGCTGCTTCTGCGTGCAAAAAAAAAGAGCAAAGCGCTTATTTTTTATATATAAAAAAAAGAACTTGTCAAGTGTGATTCCTCAACTTTTTCGTCATCCTTTGTTTACGACCTCTGGCAAGAGTGTCACTCTGCCAGGAGTGTCACTCTGCCAAGATCCCGCAAATCCCGTTTGTCGTGCCCGTCTAGTTCGTTCCGCGAGGCGAAGTAAACAAAAACAATGGAGCGGAGCCAAAAAAAAACAGGTTCTGTATTCGCCGTGCAGTTTTTTTCCATTACCCTGCCACGAATCCATAAGTCAAAGAGAGAGGGGCGAGGGCCATAAGTCAGTCCGGCGATAGTTTCGGCAGCATCCGTGGCCCTGACAGGCAATTTGTATCGCGAGAAATGAAAGATGGAAACAGATGTCGGAGATGTTTCATTTTCTTCGTGGAGAAATAATCCGTCTCTCGCAGCGGTTTCGTGCGATCACGACTCCATCGGAGAAACCGCCATCAGTGAATCTAACGGCGGGACCTAATTGACTCGTCTTGGGACTGCGGTGGAGCCGGTCCGACCTCGGATTTCTCTGTCCGGCCTCGGATTTCTCGATCCGGCCTCGGATTTCTCTGATTTCCGCGGGAAAGGCTGCGAAATTCGCAGTCGTTCGCGTCCGACGCGTCACGTTCGGTAATCTGTTCGTGCTCGTCGCCGTTCCGGCATTGCAATCTTCGTGTTGTTATTCCATATATTATGCAGGATACTTTAAATGCATCGATTATGCATCAAACGCCTGCAATCGAGAAATCCGACGAAGCAACGCAAGAATCGGACAAAATTAAATTTCTCTCAATTTTCTGGAAAACCAACCACGCACGCGAACCGAGAGCAGAAGCGTCTGTCGATCACGTGTCTCCTCGAACTACCGTTATTTCCGTCCCTCGCGTTTCAACTTTCATCACGATAGAGAGAGAGAGAGAGAGAAGCCCAATCATAGATGAAGTCATCTCAACGCTTGCAAGAAAGTCACGATCGATCGCGATGTTTGCTCCGTCGCATGCCCAGAGCACGTGTTCCGGACCCGCGTGCACCTCCTCCGGCCGGACACTGCGCACGCGTCGCTCCCCGCATCCGATACGCCCGGAGGGCTACCGCGCATGCGCAGAGGGAAGCAGCCGACTCAGCTGGCGAGGCCGGTGGGCGAAGGAGAGAAGCTGCGCGGTTCCGTGCGGCTCATTCCGTGCCTCATGCCGAGAGAGTGAACTCGTCGATCTGGCATGGCTCACCTCTCAGATCCCGCGGCCGACGTTCCTGGGGGTGACGTGACGGATCTCTCCTATTTCTCGGTGAAGTACAAGAACTTCCCCATCTGGACGGCCAGTGTCCCCTCGCCGGACAATCCGGGGATCCCCTTCCCGCCGGACGAGGACGAGGATCTGCATCGCCGCATCGACAGGTTGAAGGCCGTGTTCCATGCCGATCGGTGTGTGCTCGTCAAGAATCTCCCCAGAGATGCCACCGATAAGGTAAGAGAAATTTTCCAGGATCACCGAGTGATTTCTCAGGCACAGCCCCCCGGGGGGGGAGATGATAGGCAAGCACGACGAGGTCGATGGCCTTTCCTACGTGTGCGTAACGGCACGAATACGGCGACGCGCTTTTTGGAATCTCCACCTTGAGTAAATTGCGGAAAACATGGGGGAAAAACCTGGAATGTGGGGAGACGATTGTTGGTATTGGATTATTTTCCGCCTGCAGGGTAAGGTTAGGCCGTGAGGAGCATGAGATCTCCATTAACGAACGTGCAACCTCTTTCCCTGGGGTGACGTAACCGGATCTCATAGAGTTGTCATGATCTCGTTTTCAGAGGGGGGGAAATACCGTATATCCGGTTCCCCCGATGTGTTTGCTCCTATTTGAATGAACTTGCATCGCAGATCGTCCCCGGGGACGTGCGATCGATCCCCGAGTTAAAAGTAACGGGTCCCCGCGTCGCTTAAAAATGAACTCTCGAACGAACGAACGTTCGCGAACAAACAAACGCTCGCGATCGTATCTGAGGAAGCGGGTTCCTTCTCGGGGTGGAAGGGGTTAACGCGTAGGCCTTTTATGCGGATGCCGAGATCCTTCACCCCAGAGTCAACGCTCTCATCGCATCTGTGGGGCACTCGTAAAGGGGAGGAGGAAGAATAACTTTTCCGCATGGGCGATTCTTCCAAACCGAGGTTAACAAACCTGGATTTTAGCGACAGGGGAGGGGGGAGTCGTCGGGACGTCGCGTGAGCCTCCTGGATGATGAATGGCCGTGAAAGCTATGCGAAAAAAGAGCAAGGGGATTATTGCCACCCTCTGCAGGAGTACATGCAAGATTGTAATGGATGATGCTCTCCCCGGTGCATTACGAGCCGCGGCGTTTTTTCCCCCTCTTGCTTTTTGTCGATGCTACGTGATTCTAAAGCGGGTGCGTTGACCCTCGACGTGCGTTTCGCCACTTGGGGCCGGTGATGTGTGACCGATCGAACACATGCTGGAGTCCTTTTGTTTCGCCGGTACATGCGGAATGCATCGGAGGTGTATACATTTCCATTCGAAGAAGCGTAGGGGGGGACCGGGGAGTCGTATTGCGGACGTCTTTCGGTAAATCTATCGATTTATGGATTTCCTCGGTTCTATGTACTCACTCGGCAGGAGAAAAAAAAATCCCGAGGTGTTTGGTCGGGGTCGTCTAGGGAAATCCCACATGGGGAAAGGAGATGAAAGCTGCGACTCTCGAAATTGGCTCCCTCCTTCTGAGATCCCCCAACGATCGTATTGCTTTGCCAGGGCTGGTTCTTTTCTCTCTGAATAAGACCTTACGTCTCGCATAGGCAGGTTGACGAAATACAGGACTCGTCTTGCGTTACGTCGAACCCATGCGAGTACGTGGGAATTCGTTTGTTAGCCCCATTCGCGAACAATGGGGAGGAGGAGGCGAGGAAAAAGCGAAGAGGAAGAGCAGGTACGCTCGAATGGCTTCCCCGTCGACCTTGACCACTCCAGCAGTGTCGTACCCTCAAGGGCCATGCAGTAGAGTCCTCCGCGGGGTTTCTCGATGCCACCCGCTTTCGCGTTCTCGACCATTACCCCGCACTCGTCTCGGGTTTGGACCCCTTCCACGTCGAACCGAGAGGCCATTTATTGGGGTGATCTGCCAATGCCAATACTCAACCTCGACGCGTGAATGCAGCCAGTGTTCTCACTGTCACAGGGGCTGACTTCGTATATTTATGCAAAGGGAGCCCAAGCGTCGCCTCCCCCTCCCTCTGTTATATCAGGTGATGTGGGAGGAGAGCGTCCCAGTGATCTTTATTTCTGGAGCTGAGGAGGAGGAGAGGTTTTGCATCCGAGTCGAAGAAGACGGAAGAAATGTGCGTTTTTTCTTTCTTGGACCGTCTCCAGGCCGATTTATTCGCCAGGCAGGAAAGCAGAAGAGGTCGCCTCATTTGACATGAGATATTGCGGCTATTTTCGTATACAACTCCACGCTGGATCGCAGGTTTCTCTCTGCTCGGTTCCCATGAAATGGGGCTCGCACTCGCAATTCATCTGGGAACAGTTAGTTCTGTCTCCGACAAAGCATCACTATCTGCATCATTACCTGCTTCCATAGTGCGAATTTTTCTTTGCACCCCTGTTGCCAATTCGTCTCTCGCGATGGCAGCACTCGGGACCACTTCCGTCGGAGGGGGAAAAAAAAAAGAAGAAAAGGGGGATGAGGGGAATAGGGTGGAAGAAAGGAATGATGAAGTTTTCTCCTTCTCTCTCTTTTTTTTTTATAAATCTCTTGGGGGTCAAGTCGATTAGCTGAGTGCATTTCGGTCCTTTCGATTGCGATCACAAATCTCGTCCCGAGCCGAATTCGGTTGGCCTTTAAATACGACTTGGCCTCAATTTATCTCGTCTCCGCGGCCGTGATAAATCTGGCTTGTCTGTCACGCTTTTCTTCGCGTTTTTTATTAGATCTGACCAGCCCCGGAAATGACCGGAAGCTCGTAAAAATCTGTGCTGTAAGAAGTGGTCTCCATGCATTTTTCAGCATGTCTGCCGAGAGAGGTAACTTTTGAAAGGGAAAGCTTTTTTTTTTTTCTATCCTCCCCCTTTGAATGAAGAAAGGATCTGTGACAAGAAGTAAACCAGAAAGACTCAAAAGGGAATCCTCGATGAGAGAGGAATGAAAGAAAGAAAAAAAAAAGTAAAAAAATATGCAGCTCAGTGCGGACTGATCGAGAAACCTGGCAGGGGGATCCGGATCCTGGCGAGTGTCCAGCCCCCCTTGTTATTTGCAATCGGGGAAGACCAGAGGCTTATTCGATGATCTTGGCCGTATGATAAAGAAGAGCCTTGGAACACCCGAAGGAAGAAAGTTTCGCGCCGGCACGGCCTTCCTGTCGAAGGACAAAAAAATAAAGGGAGAACTGACGACTTTCTTCCGTCGTTGGCGGCATAAATGGCGATGCCTGTTTATTTTTCTTCCCATCGGCAGTAAATGTAAGCATTCTGAGGACGTTTATATTGCTCTCCTGGAAGGCGATGAACCCCCTCACCTATCCTCACCATTCCTCATCTCTTGTGGTTGCGGAGGGGAACCCACCGGGTTTTGCTCGTCTGCATATGTAGAGCGTTTTTTGGGTCTTCCGTTGCAACGGGTTTCCGGGTCAGCCGTATTTTCTTTTTTCCCATTAATTCCGTCGTTCCAGTTGCGACGGATGATTCCGTTCCGAGTCGCCGGAAAATCCGATGGGAACGAGACGGAAGCCCTAAAAAAGACAGGCCAATTTCCCTCTATTTTGATTCCCCTGATTGCAGTCATAAGGGGAATGGGCCGTGACCGAAGCGAGTTCTCCGAATGGGTTCCCCGAGACTTTTTACTCTGATGAACTGCGGGGGAATTCCGCCCTCATTCCTCATAATGGTCATCATATTACAGATAGCTTATATAAGCTCTGTCTCCACGGAACTCGATTGATGAGGTCATTCGAGCCCGCTTTCCCTCTGTGTTTGCTCGTCCGATAAAGTTTTATCGAGACTGCGGTATTTTTCTTCCCCCTC